>LD369890.1:0-11244 GCA_001465055.1 Ptychodera flava
CTAGTTTACTCAATGTAGGGGAGGATATAGTACCCCCTACCCCTACCCATTTTTTGCCATTTTTTGCGGTACATGCAAATCAAAAACAAGCCCAGATAGGTAGTGCATCCCAAAATATCCAATGTTAACATCTTTTTTCTTGTTCAGCAGGTCCTAAAGAACAAAAAAATACCCAAGAAGTAGGGATGTGGGGGGGGGATGCACGGTGGGCCCCTCCAGCCCACGGACTATGATCTCGTCTCCAACCATTGCAACGAGGAAAACGACTTCGTGTATAAATTACAGGGATGCGGGGACAATAAGTTTTGGACGGGTCTGAGTGAACAGCTCTTCGTAAGTTTGATCTCATTTGTTTGTTTTTTACTTCAGACTCAGAAAGGTCGCGGTTCACCTTGCTCCCACGCCCCAAGGTCAACCGTAAAAAAACAAGTTGATTTACTTGATTTATAGGTGACGCTTTTCGATTCACGCGAATCAAGTGTGACTCAGATCTGCAAAGTATGCGTTTGAAAGCCAAAAGAGTGTTAAAGTTTTTATTTTGCACATATTTGGTAAGAATAGGGATCAAGTTATGACACCTAGATTACAGTGATGTGAATATAACTTGACGTTTTGGTCGTTATGACGTCATCGCGCGCTGATATGGTGACAGAAGCATGTTCACATCGCATATGCTTCACGCCTTGTATGAGCTGAGCACCCGTTGAGGGCTCCCTTCTAACTCGACACTTCACTTCAGAGAAGTTATCTCAGATGTTCGCTTCTTGAAAGGATACGGCCGAATTGGGTAGAGTTGACTTTTCAGATCCTCAGATTCAGATCCTCAGATCCTCAGATTCAGATCCTCAGATCTCAGACTTCAGATCCCATAACTTCAGATGCAGATTCGAATTTACAAGCCTTTTACAATACCCGTATTGACAGTATGATTGCAATATTTAAAATAATAATTTGAATATGACATGTACAAGGCAGTTATGAAAACAAAAAAAGTCTACATAAACGTTTTCGCTCAACAAGTTTCAACGAACACGGGTCTACAATTACAGATTAGCTAACTTGCTTCTTCCGAGCCCTGAATTCTGATTTAGCCCGGGGTCACT
Source organism: Ptychodera flava (assembly GCA_001465055.1). Classification (NCBI taxonomy): domain Eukaryota; kingdom Metazoa; phylum Hemichordata; class Enteropneusta; family Ptychoderidae; genus Ptychodera; species Ptychodera flava. Next base: position 1,104 of record LD369890.1, read on the forward strand.
GGCCTCCAACATGGATTAGTTATATTCCCTCGCCATAAATATTACGAACGATTGTAAAATACGGACTGTCGATAGCCAGCATTTACATGATCGTCGCGGTCTTGATCGTTCGATCGCGCGCGGATGTGTTTATCTCTATGAGGAAACGTTCACGTGATGACATAACAAGTGGAATCATTGCGCACCCTGTCTTCGACAGATGACGTTCTGATTCTGAGCTCGAAGTTTTTAAGTTCAAGATTCAAGATAGAAATAGAATAATTTTTAAAGCCTTTTCAAATCTAAATTATATTTTATTTATCAGTATATTACATCAAATTTGAAAATTGTCAAATTTAATTATGAATCTGCGTCTGAAGTTATAGGATCTGAGGTCTGAGATCTGAGCACGCCGCCCTGGAAGATATCCTATAATGCATTGCTGTAACGCCAACGCCTAAACCGGAAATAGGCTCATTTGGCGTCAGGACACCAGGGCGAGCGGATCGGCTTCGCTCATTCAATCTTGCCGCATATGGCAAGCAAATGCGATAATGACGAATGCCTTATTTCCAAAAATCAGTAAATGACATGCTTTATCCATCCCTACTTCAGTGAGACACGTTCCCTAGTAAGTAAATGACAATGGGGCCGGGGTACCCCAGGCCTCCCACAAGTATCAGATTGTTCACAGTCCCGTGGATTGTTGTAGCGAAGCCAGAAGTTTTTCTCACAGAAACAAGTTGCATAATGTACTCAATAAAACGTTGTCAGGTACATGTAACATGAAAACTGACTGAGGTCGAAGTGACTAAGGCACCGGGATTGATTTGACCACAAACAACGACAAGAGGGTGTGAATTAATTGGGTCGAAACGGACAGGGGTCGAGGTGACCTGCTGCCCCGGCCCCCAGCTGCAGGTCTAGCGGCCTGGCTGTGTTTACATAAGGCGTCCACATTTTAGAAAATCGCTAAAAGTAGGCAGAAAGAAAGCCCCCATTACGTGAAAACGCTAGGGGTCGATAGGGGTTGGATGACAGTTTGACACGTTTCGTACCATTAAGAGTCGAATGATACTACATTGACCGGGTTGACCATATGACTTCCATCAAAAAACGTCCGGGGAAAAGTGAATACATTGGATGTTTGACCAAACTTTACAAAGCATCAATTTTTCGATCAAAAAACTAATGCGTAGAACTAATAAAAAATCGTAAAAAATACCACTGCCTTGTACATCAGGCAATAAAATGTCGTAGGCGTTAAAATGAGTTTACTAGAATTTACATAGTGGTTCTTAAAATTAGTTTGAAAATTCAGCGTCTTTACCGCGGTATCGCTAGATGGCCGTCATTTTTGAAGCGAAGATGAAGTGGTGGATTCTGGGATATCTTCCAGGGTGGCGTGAGATCTGAGGATCTGAATCTGAGGATCTGAATCTGAGGATCTGAAAAGTCAACTCTACCGGCGGAATTGATATACGGTGCAAGCTCAGCATCGTGTCGATATCACACTATTGGCAGTATCATTTCATATCATCAAGCATGGCAGCTAACCCACTTCTTTAAAGTGACAATTGTGACGTTAAGATATTAGAGTTTTATTTTTTGATCCTTGACGACTGGTTGTACAAAGCTTTCCGGCTTTCCTTCCCCAGAAGACAAGTTAAAAGTCTCTATAACTTTATCTTCCTGGATCAGATCCATATTAGTCCTTTTGGAGTTAACCACACCGCTTACATTTGGTCACTCTTGTTTCTCAGAAGGGCGTCTTCCAGTGGATTGACGGTACGGTTTATGTGTACTCAAAATGGCACGTCTGAGAGCCAAACAGCGACGGTGACGAAGATAGTGTTGAAATCAGTGGACGGCGCAATAGCCGATCATAAGTCTGAGGGCGCACTAGTACTCTGCATTCGTTTGACATTAGTATTGATGGACGGTTTGCATTTTACGCTAGGTTTATTTGAGTCGACAGGACCTGGTTTGAAGTGAAATCGTTTTAGCCACACAATAAACGAAAATAACAAACAAACATGCAAATTTGGAATCATATTCGAAGCATGTGTTATTTCACCTTCATGTCCTACCTTCATGCACGCATGATCGCACTAATTCAATTTAATCGATTTCTCATGCCCCTTCCAAAATGCATGCAGGAGATCTATATGATAAAACAATCTTCACGTGTGCTTGAAGAAACCAATTCACCACAGTAGTTTGAACACAAGATTTCTCACTCAAAGGGGACAATTCTGAGCATGAGCGGTGAAGAGGTAATTTACTCAAGGCATCTTGAAACCACGTGACGCTAAATATCTTATCTTCGAGGGATTTTGTTTTTCTGAACACATTTCGACTCGTATTTCTGCATACTAATATTTACAAAGCCAATCTGTAGACTGTTTATTTTAACATTTCTCTTCGGAGCAAACCCTCTGAAAATTTTCGAATATTAAAACTGCCCGAGAAGAATTCAGTATAATCGACCAAAGGTCGCTGTACCGTCAACCATTGACATAATCACACGCCTGACAACGGATTATTTCATAAAGAGTTAAAAAGAGACTCCCAAGAAATTCGATATCACTGTTTTTTTTTGAATCCCCGATTTTCTGACACATTGATCCTGATACATAAGGTCGATGTACACTTTTACTTCATAACTTAGAATAAAAAGCATCATTATAATATTAATTACGGATTCTCAGTTAATTTGAGAAGTATTTGTAAGGAGCATATCATTCGGACACGAAATCGACGATATCATGTAAATTACATAAAGTGACTTCCACATGATGAACACTGGGATATTTTACATTACTTTCAGCGTGGAAATGGAATGACACCAAGTGTGGCAACAACAGAGCCGTTGTCTGTAAATGGTTTAAACCAATGTGAAATCGCGCTGAACGGGTTTTAAAGTAGTCGAAAATTTGCGAAACAGTATTAATAAAATCGTGACAAAAGATCTATTTTGATGTTAAACTCTCCTTTACTTGAACGAACAGTAGAGTATTTGTTAAAAATGAAATGGATTATATTACTTAATTCTTTCAGACGTATATATTGTCTATAATCTGTCAAGGAGACGTAAAATGATTATGCAATTTCTGTATAATAGCCTGTTACTGAACTTGGTCATCAACTAAGACGATTATTGGTTGGGTGACCTTTGTAGCTTGTCATCATCATCATCATCATCATCATCATCGTCGTCGTCGTCGTCGTCGTCGTCATCGTCGTCATCGTCGTCGTCAATAGCAAACGTACAATCGACGACAACAACAACAACGATGTAGATCACAGGAATATTTGCAACATCAAGCGTACTACGATGGCCTTCATTTAGATGCAGTTTTCATTGACTGAAGTGATTTCGTTTAAATTTTGACTTAATAATGGCAGTATCAACTGATTATCTCTATAGCTATGGAGGTAAATTTTCAAAGATACATCAAGTTTAATTTTGTGACGCGTACGGTTGGTTTAGATACAACTGTCATAATTTAGCGATTTGATAGTCACCATTTACTTAAAAAATAATGCTCAAAAGTTGCGTTTAATCATCTCATATAGAACATTTCTTATAACTAGAAGACGACAGAGCAAAATCTGCTTTCCACTAATGTGTACAGTAAAACTGTTTGCTATTTAAGTTCGAGTTTTGATATTTCACATTCAAGAAGTAAAGCCGTTGCATCTGTTTTCGCAAAAGATGTATCTGAGCATGCGCATAAATACGGAACATCTGGCAACGTCCCTTGTGCCTGCGCCGACTGTCTGGGCGGAAAGAAATCTATGTATCAGTTCCTAAGTCGGAACTCAATATTGACTGATGAGATTACTTTGACTTGAGACATTTAATCCGGCGATATAATTTATCTAAATGAAAAATTAACCTATCCGGAAGATATTCATGGGAAACTTCGATAACAGTCCACATGTCGCGGTGTTTTCCTTACGTAATAATCTTTGTCTTTTTGACACCATCTCATCGACGGAGTTTTACTTCGTTGATTAATTAATCGCCGAACAAGGAGGAAGGCTTGTTCACAAGTAAGTGGCATTTATTCGTGAAAATTTTACACTTTGTACTGTGAAATGAATCTAGTTATATTTGCACTGCATAGCAGGTAGAGTTTGTGTCAGTCTACTTTGGTAAGTGATTCTTTAACACGCTGTACGGTACTCTGTTGATTTTGGTTCTCGGTGTCTTCTTTAAGTCCTTCAATGATAAATAGAAAGTTAATCGACAAAGTTTACGGAGGCATCCATGCAAAGAAATTCTGAAAACAATTGTCAGGTCAATTGTAAGTAATCGCCCATCTCCCTTCGATTTACAACTATCTGAAGCCCAGTGTAGCGATGTACGATGATATTTATTGCTGAAATTAGTTTGTGTGTGTGATAGCGAGTATGTGTGCTCGACTGCTTCATGTACGCTACAGTGTGAGGAGGGGTTGCGGTCGGGAAAAATTAAGGCTACGCTCACAAATAACGATCAGGGGAGGGGAACTGGAGGAATAGCGATTGAAATCTTATTTTTTCAGATCCCCCCTCAATACCCTAAAAAAATTTCAAATCCCCCTCTATATGATCAAAATTGTTCAAGTGCCCCAACTATTACAAGCCCGTATATCAGTAAAGGATGTTCGCGCAGAAAAATAAACACGTATTGCGACGTTCATCTCGCAAGTGTTCAACACTTCCTGTTATTAGCAGTTTGTAAAATAACATTCCTAAGGAAGGTTCTTAAATTGATTCATTTTAAACGCATCAGTGAACCTTTTGAATTTATCAGTCTAAGCCAACGTGAGTTAATCCTACTCTAGCCAGGTCAATTGCTTCTGCCAGCGACCACACAAAACGATCATGAGAGAGTAGGCAAATCGTGAATTCTGGCTAATTGTCATATTGTAAAAAAAAAAAAAAAACTGAGCACAGTGACCCACCAACAATTTGTTTCAAAAGTGCAAGACATATGTAAATTAGATGCTACTCAAAATTGACAATACTGGAAAGGTAAATATTCCATCAAAGAAATGTTTTCATCTTTGCAATTTGGGGCGTAATAGTGGCAAATTTGGTTAAAAAATAAATAATTCCATTTAGTCACATGTTTTTTCATTTAGTCTTTACTGTTCAGAGATTTGGTTTTGTATTATTTTATGATGAGAAAAAATTTAGAAAATCAAGCATGGTGACCCTATCTTTTTTCTTTAATATTTGATTATTCTCATATGCCAGAATTCATTATGTTGCCGTCTGGCCTGATCTTGTGTACAAGTATGTTTCACCGTCATATGAGCGTCATTTGACCCAAACTCTTCTTCAACTACCATGTACATCAGAGTCAGAGCTATCTCTGTCACTGCTCAGGTATGCAGTGACAGTGACACTGCAGTAACAGGGCAATACCTGATAGTGACACTGTCCACAGGCAGTAGCTGTATTGATTTTGATAATGTTGACAATATTTTTGTTCAGTTTATACAACTGCTTTATTGTTCTACTCCCTGCAGCATGTTGAACTCTCCAGTATTCGGCTTGCTATTACATTATTACTTAAGGGGCCGTGGATAATTAAAACATGCGCTCTGTAAACGCAACTTCTGTGTTTAGGGCTCAAGTTTGGTTTTTACGACAAATCATGTCATGTTTAGATTATTTTCAAGATAGAAGTCATGAAATGTGACAAAATGGTTCTAGATTTTGTTAAACTAGTACAAACGTTACAACAATTGGATGACATAAATGGTGTTCATTTTCATTGAATTACCAACAAAAACTTGGAATTGGAAAATGTGAAACGTAAAAGGGAACCAAAAAAATTTCAAGTCGCCCCCTCACAGGCAGAGCAAAATTTTCAAGTCCCCTCTACTACTCCAACAATTTTCGAATTACCCCTAATTTCCTCCGTCCCCAACCATTTTTTGTTGAACCACTCTTTTTGGTGGATGGGGATTTGTCTTTTTGGCTTTGACTGTGATGTCTTTCGCTAGGTGAATGGCTTATAGGAGCCATACGTTTTGAATTTGAATCAAATCGAGAAACCACTGAATTGCGGCTGGAGATGTGTCCCATAATATCACTGTAGAAATGTGACCGGCAATTGATATAGGTACAATCTTCGGACTTATTATTTGAAATTAAGGAATGCGTAAATGTAATGCATATGTGAATGCAAACATTGAAAAATATAAAATGTTACATTTACAATATAAGGAAAGTAAATGGACGTTCTCCTCTACATGCAACGTATGTATTATACACTGTTTCTATGTGTTCTTTGATATTTCTATGGTTACGCCAGTAAGTCAACATTTTCACTTGGAAGATGATCAATAGAGATCCTCATCTGCTTCTGTGTCGTTGGAATGACCGACTTTCTGTTTGTTTGACCAAGTGACTGACCAATAATAGTCGATGCGTACTGGTTTGTATGTGTCAATTAATAACGTGATATCTTTTTCATGCTTTTCTCAGAATATCCCGCGAGATGTTGATGCCGGCACTTTTCTTCTGTGCTGCCCTAGCTTGTGCGGGCGCACTCTATCAGCCACGTATGTACATGTTTAATGCAAATGAAAAATATAGAACTTAATGTTTCACGAAATTGGCCCCCATGCGGCCAAGATACAATACCCTCAAGGTAACACCGATATGCTGTTATAGATGATGTCAATATAAACAAAGCGGATGACAACAGAAATGTAAACACGAGTCGTATATACGTATATTCCTGATTCCAACCGTCTGAACTTACTGAAGTTTTCCCCTAATCAACCTTCATCGCATTTTGCGTGGACAGTGCGCTATTCGATACCTTTTAGTAAAATGTTGGTATTTTTGCTCCAAATGGCTTTAATAATTTGAACTATTTGTATACCATTTTCACTTAAGTAGTTTATCTGTCTATATGCGTGTTTTTCTGTCTGTGTGTTTATGTGGGTCCTATGGCTCCATTGTCTTTCTCTGCCTGGCTGTACATGTCTCCGTGACTCTCTCTCCACCTACACCAAACACAGAATATGAGTACTGTCCGCATCTTTGGTTTCCATGGGAAGACAAGTGTTACCGGTACTTCAGCGGTGCTCAAGACTGGGAGAGCGCCGAAAATGTCTGTCGCGCCATGGGAGCTCACCTTGCCTCCATACACACATCTGAAGAGAGTGAATATATATTCGGTTTGACTGGAGGTTACAAAGATTACTGGGTTGGCCTTTATGACATGAAGATGGTGAGATCAAATTTCTGGTGACTCTTTACAAAACATTGAAAAGGAATTTTCACGCTTTCATACAGTGAAAAATTTAGATCCTTAAATCGTCGAAACATCATCTTGTTTGCCACCTGCAATATTAAATGTATGGCCAAAGCTTTGGTTGAACCCTGACCTGTCAGACAGTATGGTTTGGTCACTTGTCAATATTATTCATTTTTCACAGGAGGGTAACTTTGAGTGGATTGACGGAACAAAGGCGAATTTCACTAACTGGCATTCTGGTGAACCAAACGACGCAGGTCTAGTCGGAGGACAAGACTGTGTGCAAGTTGCTTTACAAAATCGTGATAAGAATCGTAAGTGTGGTTAATGCAAGCTACAGAACATTTATCTATAGGAAAGCTTGTATTAACATTGTTTACATCACTAAGTCAGCCTATTGTTATTTTGCAAGTTCAGATTTTTCATATCTTTACAGAGAAGTGATTTTCAATCGATATTTTGACACCACATTGTTGTCAAAAATCGTCACATACAATTCATTCTATCCGTATGACTCAAATTTTATTTTCGATCATCGACAACGTGAAACCAAACGACACTTATTTATTTTCCAGAAATGTTGACATCGTTTACTAAACGAATTCCTAGACTCATTTCAGCGAATGAATTCCAGACCTGAACAAATCAATAAAGTAATGATTCCGTTTTGACAAAGTACAGTGATTTTCCAATTGGCTTCGCAAAAACTAACGAATCCACCACAGTGAATACTTTGATCAGCTAATGCCCCACTGAGATAACTTGAAAGCATCCCTGGAAACCTTTTCACTGTCTTTCTTTCAGCCGGCGGATGGGACGATGATGATTGCGACAAGCAGAAACCATTTATCTGCAAGCTCTTCACCTAGGATGCCAAGATGGGAGATGCCGCCTGAAATTCTTGACATTAATTCCGTTTTGTGAGGATTGTTCGACTACGAATCGCATCACATGTCATTTTATTGTCGGATACTATCGAATAAAACTTTTTCTCTCCGGAGAACGTATATATGTAAACCCATTTCTCCCAGGCTAATGCTTACAAACACTGTTCAGCATTGAGTTTGAATTATTGGTTGAGCTGAAGGTACTGCAATGCTTATTCCTTTATTTGTTATATCTCGCTTCTAACCTTTCCCTTCGCTTTACGATGCGCAACTTTCCGAAAACATCTTTTCTGATTTAGATCAATCATTTTTGTCTATCATGTAAACTTCATCGCATTTTGTGTGCTTCTCAGTACTTCTTTGTCGTTTCCATTCTATCTCATCTTTCTCGTAATGCAATGTAAATTCACGGTATCTTTCTCCTCCTTTATGTCTGTTCCCCTCCATCTCTGTCTGTCTGTCTGTCTGTCTCGGTTTATCAGTTTCTCTGTCTCTGTTTCTCTTTCTTTCTCTCTCTCCCCACCTCTGCTTTTTCTCTAGAGAGGAGCAACGAGTATTCTACTCCTGCCACTCAAGGCTGGAACACTTAAGCGAGACAAAATATATGGTCAGTCCGAAATGAAGAGAATTTACACAATGAGTTTCCTGGAACTAGCAGGATTTTCTTTTTCAGCGAGTATTCTTGAACATGAACAATGCTTAATTTGCCCTGAAGTAAATATAGGGCATATCTAATGTAGAGACAAGTGCACTAATGAGCAAAAACTTACATTATACGCAACTTGACAACCTCGAAAACACAGATTGGAGTTCTGTTTTCAAAACGGTTACTCTTGAGCTTATAAGAAACAATTTCTCTCTGCCCATGTTGCTCAAAATGTGGTTACATCACTGGCAAAGTTGTGAGTCGTCGCGGTGTATCATTGTATCATCCTTCTGACATTCGACGAGGCCTTTTACTATGACAATATAATTCAAACTTGCGACTTAGTTTCTGACACATGACTCCTAAGAGGATATGTAAAGCAGAAGTCAGAACTCACTTCTATCCTAAACTCATTTGTCATGCGTTGCTGATGAAGGTAGAAGCGAGGTAATTAGCACAGACTTTCCGCTTATACTGTAAATACGATTGGAACTAATTTGGGATAATCGGATTTTCCTAGATTTCAAATTTCTCAAAAGTGTTAGGTGCCGTATAGCTGAATGATGTAATATTGCAAATTACTCATAAAAACAAGTGTGTAATGCAAAGAGAAAAGCAGATGAGATTACATTTGTAGATTAAATCGATATAACTTCATCATCCAATTATCCCAAATTAGTTCCAATCGTGTTCGTATGATCTTAATGTAAATGTGTAGCCCTGCCACTCAAAGCCCAGAGAGTTGTTCGGTTATCAGTCCCCATGGACTCAGTTCTTAGGGACGTACAGATCGGGCCCTGCTTAATTGTCAGTCCATCAGGTGCTATTTATCTAACATGGTTAAACCAAATTCTTTAAAATCTGGCATATGCATTATACACCTTGGGATATACATGCACGTCAACGTCTTTCACGTTTTGATCCAAAATGATGGCACTTTTGTTACAATATTTTTGTGTCCAGAACCATTACGTAGAAATGCTTGATCAGATCCTAAAGTTAGTGTAAGAACAAGGTACTACGTCACTTTTGGTTGGAATACTATATAATATGGCTTACAGGCGGCCATTTTATAACATTTTTTTCTTGTCAAGAGCCATTACACAGACATATTTGACCAGATCGCCCTCAAAGTTGGCGTATGGACAATGTACCATACTGAAAACAAGCATGTCGATTTGGGTTGCTTTACTCCTAAGTATGGCCACTTGGTGATCATTTTATTACCATTTTAAAAATGTCTAGCGTTTCGTCATCGTATGTATGTATGTATGTATGTATGTATGTATGTATGTATGTATGTATGTATGTATGTATGTATGTATGTATGTATGTATGTATGTATGTATGTATGTATGT
>LD369890.1:12204-26377 GCA_001465055.1 Ptychodera flava
TATTGAGAGTGTTCCAGTTAAACAAGTAACAATGAAAATGAATGTCGTAAATACGAGTAGAAAGTGTGGAAATACTAACGGAAATGCTGTGATGCGATTATAGCTATGTTATCAAGAGCATGTAATTTTTCTGCCATAAAACATGGCCTGACATGTTTTTTGAGATTGTTGTACCATGTACGGCTTTTCACAAACACTTACCTAATAACCTGTCCAGGGGCGAGATTTTTCGGGGGGGGGGGCTATTCCTGGTGACCTTAATGACACATGTGTACCAATTATAAAATAAAATATCGACGTGCATGGCTTATATGAAGTAAACAAGTTTTATCACGTTGCTGAGATCCTAGTGAATGGAACCAATTGATAATCAAACACAACTTCCGTCAACTTTGACACAGAGAGAGAGAGAGTCACCGGCCGACAATTATGGTCAGTACTCTGACATGCAATATTAGAAGTTTCAGCGCAAGAGGGTTTGATTGAGGAGGCAATGTGTAAAATCACAATGTTGCGTGTACGTTTCACCCTTTATCCCTTGCTCGGATTATTCAAAATTTACTTTGTATGATGACTGCCTTGGTTATATGGTTTCCATCAATTCACTGAAACGATTGTAAAACTTGCGACATTATCGTGTACTAGATTTATAGAGACGTGAATATTTAGCAGGTCCAATGCTTTCGTAAACGTCACAAATTCCCCTGGGTATACTATTGCTTACCGACCTTAATCCGTTTGCAAGGCCTTCACAGGACAGGGTTGTCGGTGCTAGACATTAAAAAAATTATGGAATAATAAGGAGTCTGTGTGATTTTTATAAGTGGGATTTGAATCTTTAAAGTGCAGTATTATTCAGACTACCTTTGTTAATGTAGGTCCTATGTTGAATTCCTGTTGTTTTAAGAGATCGACCTTCAAGAGGGTAAAGTACTGAGTAGGCACGTAAGACCATGTTTTACCCTAGAGCGAGGATGCATCATAATATAGTTTACTGAGTTTACTGACGGTTTCAAAGACAAGTGTATGCCTGCATACTTGTTTGGAAAATTTAAAGACAGTCATTCGTTTTGAAAATCACCAAGTCAAACGAAGCAATAGTACCAAGCCATAATGTACATCATAGTCATAAGTTGCATAGTGAAAAAATCAATATGACAAACACAAACAGCACAACAGTGATAGGCAACAAACGATTCGGTACACACAACAAAGTCAAATCCGAAGAAGAAAAATATATGGACCTTGCGGTGGAGACAATCGAGAAATAATGTCAGGTGTTGCGAAACCGGTAAGCGCACTCCCATGCACCATATATCAATCTCTAAGTCAAAATAGAAAGTAATCTTCTACAGACAAATGTCACCGCCGCCATCAGTGATACACTGAGCTATCAGTTCTTGACAGCTGCCAGTAAAGCGTTTGAATATAGAATAGGCGTTTTACTTGAGTACCCATGATTTACAAGCTTGCAAGAGAAATGGCTGTCTCTTCACAAAATCACCATATGATTTACATGCCCTAGCATAACGAATAAGGTTGGAAATGTATATCCCAAAGTAGGGTGACAGTGGAATATTACTGTCAAATTGAGGACAATTGATGATAGTGTCGAAAGAAGCTGGCACTGATGACGAGTGATGATGTATAACTTGAACTTGTTTATTGAATACGTAACTATGGCTAGGCCTCGCGGCCAACCACTGATACACCAGTCTGTGAGTCAACATGTGAGTGTGTCCCTGTCTGAGTTAGTCCTCTTTTCTTGAGTTGGTCCTAGTTAGTTGTCATCTGTTAGGATGTGAGTCTGCTTGCGGTGAGAGTGCCTTAGTGTCCGAGTTCATCTTGATTGAGTGAATCTTGTATTGTTCACTCAACAAGGGAGTGGTCCTGTCTGCGTGAGTGATTCAGTTTTCGAGTTAGAGTGTTTGTGTCCATTTATACAGTATCTTGGCTAAATCGACGCCAAAACATACAAATACTTTGATTTCCACCGATATTAGAAAAGATATAAAAGTACAAATTATCACTTGCCCGTGCGTGGCATGCTACAATTCCTTTGTTTTAAATCTATGCCATGAATAAATTAAAATGATAATAACAGCTCAATATTACAAATGGTTAAAATACAATAGAACATGGTGGTGGTACGCAGAATACCCCAAGGAGAGATAAGTTACTGGGTGAATTTTAAAAAGCGTAGTAAGACCATGATGTAGATACTGTGCTGGTATTTCGTGGCGCCAGTATTGTTAGAGTCTAAAGCAAGAGGAATTGCGCGGGACTGACTCTATGTATCGAGAGCGTGAAATATTAATTTTCTTTGCGCCTATTTGGACGATTATGACAATAGTAAATTTGAAATCATCTCTCTTGTCATTCAGTCAAGAAAAAAGTGAATGCTTGAGTCAAATTCAAGGAAAATATCTAGATAAGAAGCCGAAGAATTTGAGTAAGAAGTTTCTTGAGGCTCTATTTCAGGAGGATAAATCATACAGAGATAGTCAATGAACCTTGAATTATTTAAAGAAATGACATCAGCTATGTACTTGAATGTCATCTTGAAAGCTTTAGCCACAGAGAAATTATGTTTGACTAAATTCTGAATAATTCTGCTTCATATGGGTATAGGACCAAATCAGCTAGCAAGTGAACACAATTAGTTCCCATAGTACACCGTTTGACAATGCGTCCTCCAAATTCGACAAATATGTTGTCGATAAGGAAGGCAAGCAAACTGATGATATGTTGTTTTTTTAAATGTGTTGTACACGTATTGATGGTTACACTTCCCTAAGCTTTCAATATATGCTAATTTGCACTCAGAGGTCAGCGTAGGCGTGAATGCACACACGGCTTTAGTGTTTGTTCAAACTATAAGTTGATAGATATCTAGGCAGGTTTGGTCAATTTGGAGAATGACGACAATAAAGTTCTAGCATACAGGGGTATCATCAACATTGTTGATACCTAGCTAATATAGTTTCTTTAGGGGCTGGGGTGACATGGTTTGATTCGGATGTCATAGTTTTTATAAATTAAACTCGTGAAAGTCTCATTTGTATAACTGTCAAGGATGTAACCCAGAGTTTCGTGGGCCTCATCAGAATACTGTTAATCTGTAAGCAAATTATCAAAAATACACCAGAAGTTTGAGAATATCCAGTCTGTGATTTTTATGAAACACCTACATGGCGTCATGTGCAACTTGTTCAGCTATTATCAAACAGAGGACGCACGTCTGCGTTCCATTAACTACTCGTACCGGTCGTCTATCATTACCTGAAGCGGTTCGAAAATCAGGCGACAGGTTGACATGGATACTTACTAAGGGTGGTAAAATTATCTCAATTCTGATTTGGGCCAAAAACTTTAGAAATATAGTTCTACAATCATTGCATAAATATTAAGCTTTGATCAGAAAACTACACAGATCTAAGTAATTGAAATCACTGATTTTAAAGCCAAGAAGTTTTAGATTTGGTGTGAACCAATGACGAATGAACGTTGTCAAGGTTGTAGTACTGAACACCTAACGTTTGTTTGCACAGTTCTGATACACTTCTACCCATTTAAGTGTTTTCGTTTACTGTGTCTGCATGTATACGTGTTGAGGCAAGGCGTCTAGTTTAATCTGCTTGCCCCTGAATATCAAAACTCCTAATTCCGGATTCAAAGTGTAGACGATACTCATAACATTTCAACGGTCAGCAATCAAAGATTGCTGAAAAGCAAAGGTACAGGTAAGGGACTAGTGAGTTTCTTCGGCCTGGATGATGGCGGTGGATTACTTTTTGCCGACGTCAAAAATGGCTGACCCCGCACGCACGCACGCGCGAACGGATGGATAGATGGATGGATGCCGAAAATGAATAGAACTAGCGAAAAGGAGGAAAGCAAAGGCTAATGCAAATTAACAAAATACCGATCGCAACGTTCACTCAATACAGAAGTTAAATCAAGCTTGGATACTACGATTCTATACTTGTTCGGAACGAGCTCATGTTGACCGAATGTATTGGTGCTGAGACAGTTTGTTTAAATCCATTTATATTCGCAGCACTGTAATAAATAAAAGTCCCGCTAGATTTGAAAAAAGTACCGATTTATACGACAAATCTGCATTATACTACAGTAGTGAATGAGCTGAGCCAATCGGCCGAGAATCACTTAAGTAACTTAAGTGGGATACTCTGCACACCATAGGTGTCTCATCCCCTTACATTTATTTCATTTAACGTTGTAATTGGGTGTAAATGTATTTGAACCGTTACATTATGAACATAGACATACCAATGTCACGAGCACATGTAAACTTCAGATGTATTTTATTGTATCACAGCCTGTATGTGTTGTATTTATAATGTTCCAGTTAAACAAGTAACAATGAAAATGAATGTCGTAAATACGAGTAGAAAGTGTGGAAATACTAACGGAAATGCTGTCATGCGATTATAGCTATCTTATCAAGAGCATGTAATTTTTCTGCCATAAAACATGGCCTGACATGTCTTTTGAGATTGCAACTGAGATTGTCGTTTGTAGAACCTTGTACGGCTTTTCACAAATACTTACCTGATAACCTGTCTAGGGGCGAGATTTGTTTTTTGGGCTATTCCTGGTGACCTTAATGACACATGTGTATCAATTATAAAATAAAATGTCGACGTGCATGGCTTATATGAAGTAAACAAGTTTTATCACGTTGCTGAGATCCTAGTGAATGGAACCAATTGATATTCACACTTTACGTCCGTGAACTTTGACACAGAGAGAGTCACCGGCCGACAATTATGGTCAGTACTCTGACTTGTTGTGCAATATTAGAAGTTTCAGCGCAAGAGGGTATGATTGAGGAGGCAATTTGTAAAATCACAATATTGCGTATACATTTTACCCTTTATTCCTTGCTCGGATTATTCAAAATTTACTTTGTATCATGACTGCCTTGGTTATATGGTTTCCATCAATTCACTGAAACGATTGTAAAACTTGCGACATTATCGTGCACTAGATTTATAAAGACGTGAATATTTAGCAGGTCCAATGCTTTCGTAAACGTCACAAATTCCCCTGGTATACTATTGCTTACCGACCTTAATCCGTTTGCAAGGCCTTCACAGGACGGGGTTGTTGGAGCTAGACATTAAAAAAATTATGGAATAATTAGGAGCCTGTGTGATTTTTATAAGTGGGATTTGAATCTTTAAAGTGCAGTATCATTCAGACTACCTTTGCAATATAGGGTCCAATGTTGAATTCCTGTTTTTGTAAGAGATCGACCTTGAAGAGGGAAAATTACAAGACCATGTTTTATCCCAGCATCATAATATAGTTTACTGAGATAAATCTGCTAAGTAGATGTTAGATATGAACCATAAATTAAACGACTTGACGGTTTCAAAGACAAGTGTAGAGATTGGGTCCTGCTTAATTGTCAGTGCATCTGGCGCTATTAATTTAACATGGTTATACCCAATTCTTTAAAATCTGGCATATGCATTATACACCTTGGGATATACATGCACGTCAACGTCTTTCACGTTGTGATCCAAAATGATGGCACTTTTCTTACAATATTTTTGTGTCCAGAACCATTACATAGAAATGCTTGATCAGATCCTAAAAGATAGTGTAAGGACAAGGTACTACGTAACTTTTGGTTGGAATACTATATAATATGGCTTACAGGCGGCCATTTTATAACAATTTTTCTTGTCCAGAGCCGGTACACAGACATGCTTGACCAGACCGCCCTCAAAGTTGGCATATGGACAATGTACCATAATGAACACAAGCATGTCGATTTGGGTTGCTTTACTCCTAAGTATGGCCACTTGGTGATCATTTTGTTACCATTTTAAAAATGTCTAGAGTGTCATCATGCAGCCACACCCAAACACATCTCACTCAAATTTTATATGGACTAATAATGGATGTCAATTTTCGTCATTTTACAACCTGTAATGGCTACCGGTGTCATATTTGTCGTCTTTTTTTTCATTTTCAGAGACATTACTTTGACGTTTCTGTTCCACTTTCAATTAAAAATGGTACAAGGACAGTGTATTCTAATGCACCAAAACTTTTGCCAAGAAACGAATGAAATATGATTTCAAGATTAATTCAAATTTGTCATTGTATAATCCAATTCTGCTACCAGGTGGTTTATTACATTTTTCATATCCAGAGCCATTATGTAGACATAAATGTTTAAGCTGATCTCATTCAAAGTTGCCGTAAGTATAAAAAATATGGCAACATGAAAATGTCAATATTACGGCACGTTACAATATGTTGGGAGCCATATAATTATGATTTTTCATATCCGTAGCCATTCCCTGGATGTCTCAACCAATGTCATTCAAACTTTGTACAATGAGATTGTATGTATGTATGTATGTATGTATGTATGTATGTATGTATGTATGTATGTATGTATGTATGTATGTATGTATGTATGTATGTATGTATGTATGTATGTATGTACGTATGTATGTATGTATGTATGTATGTGTGTGTGTGTGTCTGTGTGTTTGTTTGTGTGTAGTCATGCATGCATGCATGCATGTATATGGAAAATAAATAGAACTAGCGAAAAGGAGGAAAGCAAAGGCTAACACAAATTAACACAATACCGATCGCAACGCTCACTCAATACAGACGTTAAATCAAGCCTGAATACTACGATTCTATACTTGTTCGGAACGAGCTCATGTTGACCGAATGTATTGGTTCTGAGACAGCTTGTTTAAATCTATTTATATTCGCAGCACTGTGATAAATAAAAGTCCCGCTAGTTTTGAAAAAAAAGTATCGATTTATAGGACAAATCTGCATTATACTACAGTAGTGAATGAGCTGAACCAATCGGCCGAGAATCACTTATTATAAGTACCATAAGTGGGATACTCTGCACACCATGGATGTCTCATCCCCTTACATTTATTTCATTTAAACGTTTTAATTGAGTGTAAATGTATTTGAACCGTTACATTATGAACATAGACATACCAATGTCACGAGAACATGTAAACTTCAGATGTATGTTATTGTATCACAGCCTGTATATGTTGTATTGAGAGTGTTCCAGTTAAACAAGTAACAATGAAAATGAATGTCGTAAATACGAGTAGAAAGTGTGGAAATACTAACGGAAATGCTGTGATGCGATTATAGCTATCTTATCAAGAGCATGTAATGTTTCGGCCATAAAACATGGCTTGATATGTTTTTTGAGATTGCAACTGAGTTTATCGTTTGTAGTATCATGTACGGCTTTTCACAAACACTTACCTAATAACCTGTCTAGGGGCGAGATTTGTTTTTTTGGGCTATTCCTGGTGACCTTAATGACACATGTGTATCAATTATAAAATAAAATATCGACGTGCATGGCTTATATGAAGTAAACAAGTTTTATCACGTTGCTGAGATCCTAGTGAATGGAACCAATTGATAATCACACATCACTTCCGTCAACTTTGACACAGAGAGAGAGTCACCGGCCGACAATTATGGTCAGTACTCTGACATGCTCTGCAATATTAGAAGTTTCAGCGCAAGAGGGTATGATTGAGGAGGCAATGTGTAAAATCACAATATTGCGTATACGTTTTACCCTTTATCCCTTGCTCGGATTATTCAAAATTTACTTTGTATCATGTAAATCATCAAGTCAAACGAAGTAATAGTACCAAGCCATAATGTACATCATAGTCATAAGTTGCACAGTGAGAAAATCAATATGACAAACACAAACAGCACAACAGTGATAGGCAACAAACGATTTTCGGTACACACAACAAAGTCAAATCCGAAGAAGAAAAATATATGGACCTTGCGTTGAAGACAATCGAGAAATAATGTCAGGTGTTGCGAAACCGGTAAGCGCACTCCCATGCACCATATATCAATCTCTAAGTCAAAATAGGAAGTAATCTTCTACAGACAAATGTCACCGACGCCATCAGTGATACACTGAGCTATCAGTTCTTGACAGCTGCCAGTAAAGCGTTTGAATATAGAACAGGCGTTTTACTTGGGTACCCATGATTTACAAGCTTGTAAGAGAAATGGCTGCAGCTTCACAAAATCACCATGTGAATTACATGCCCTAGCATAACGAATAAGGTCGGAAATGTATACCCTAAATGAGGGTGACAGTGGAATATTACTGTCAAGATTAGGACAATTGATGATAGTGTCGAAAGACGCTGGCACTGATGACGAGTGATGATGAATAATTTGAACTTCTTTAATACGGAAACATGGCTAGGCCTCGCGGCCCAACCACTGATACACCAGTCTGTGAGTCAACCTGTGAGTGTCCCTGTCTGAGTTAGTCCTCTTTTCTTGAGTTAGTCATAGTTAGTTTGTCCTCTGTTAGTCTGTGCGTCTGCTTGCGGTGAGGCTGCGTGAGTGTCCAAGTTCATCTTGACTGAGTGAGTCTTGTATCGGTCACTCAACAAGGGAGTGACCGTGGTCCTGTCTCCGTGAGTGATTTAGTTTTCGAGTTAGAGTTTGTGTGTCCATTTATACAGCACCTTGGCTGTACCGATGCCGAAAAAATACAAATACTTTGATTTCCACCGATATTAGAAAAGATATAAAAGTACAAATTATCACTTGCCCGTGCGTGGCATGCTACAATTCTTTTGTTCCAAACTCACGCCATGAATAAATTAAAATGATAATAACAGCTCAATATTACAAGTGGTTAAAATACAATAGAACATGGTGGTAGTACGCAGGATACTCCAAGAAGGGATAAGTTACCGGGTGAATTTTAAAATGTGTAAACGAGTAAGAGCATGATGTAGATACTGTGCTGGTATTTCGTGGCGCCAGGACTGTTAGAGTCCAAATCAAGAGGAATTGCGCGGGTTTTATCGCGTCCACTGACTCTAAGTATCGAGAGCGTGAAATATTAATTTTCTTTGCGCCTATTTGGACGATTATGACAATAGTAAATTTGAAATCATCTCTCTTGTCATTAAGTCAAGAAAAAAGTGAATGCTTGAGTCAAAATCAAGGAAAATATCCAGATAAGAAGCCGAACAATTTGAGTCAGAAGTTTCTTTAAGCTCTATTTCAGGAGGATAAATTATACACAGATAGTCAATGAACCTTGAAGTATTTAAAGAAATGACATTAGCTTTGTACCTCAATGTCAACTTGAAAGCTTTAGCCACAGAGAAATTATGTTTGACTAAATTCTGAATAATTCTGCTTCATGTGGGTACAGCAACAAATCAGCTAGCAGGGGAGCACAATTAGTTCCCATAGTACACCGTTTGACAATGCGTCCTCCAAATTCGATAATATGTTGTCGATAAGGAGGGCAAGCAAACTGATGATATCTTGTTTTTTTTCAATGTGAATTGTTGCAAACTTATTGATGGTTACACTTCCCTAATCTTTCAATATATACTAATTTGCACTCAGAGGTCAGCGTAGGCGTGCATGCACACACGGCTTTAGTGTTTGTTCATACTTTATAAGTTCATAGATACCAAGGCAGGTTTGTTCAATTTTGAGAGGGACGATAATACAGTTCTAGCCTTTAAGGGTATCATCAACATTGTTGATACCTGGCTAATATAGTTTCTTTAGGGGCTGGGGTTTCACGGTTTGATTCGGATGTCAGAGGCTTTATAAAGTAAATATGTGCAAGTCTCATTTGTATAACTGTCCAGGACGTAACCAAGAGTTTCGTGGGCTTTCATCAGAATACTGTTAATCTGCAAGCAAATTATCAAAAATACCCCAGAATTTGAGAATATCCAGTCTTTGATTTTAGAAAACACCTACATGGCGTCATGTGCAACTTGTTCAGCTACTATCAAACAGAGGACGCACGTCTGCGTTACCATTAACTACTCGTTAATCATTACCTGAAGCGGTTGGAAAATCGGGCGACTGGTTGACATGCATACTCACTAAGGATGGTGTCCAGTCGGTAAAATTATCTCCATTCCGATTTAGGCCTAAAACGTTTGGAAATCTAGCTCGACAATCATTGCATAAATATTAAACTTTGTTCAGAAAAATACACATATCTTAATAATTCATATCATTGATTTTAAAGGAGGGAGTCTTAGATTTGGTGTGAACCAATGACGAATACACGTTGTCAAGGTCATAGTACTGAACACCTAACGTTTGTTTGCAAAGTTCCGATACACATCTACCCATTTAAGTGATTTCGTCCACTGTTCACTGTGTTTCGTTTAGAGACAAGACGTCTTGCGCCTGAATATCAAAACTTCTAATTCCGGATACAAAGTGTAGACAATACTCATAACATTCCAACGGTCAGCAATCATAGATTGCTGAAAGGCAAAGGCACAGGTAAATCCTGCGAGTTATCATTTGTGGCAGGGTCACATTTAAAGTATCCATAGCTGGCCTGTGATATTTAAGGTTGATGTAACATTGGCTTGATTAAATACTTGTGAATACAGTCTAAACCTTGGACAATATTTCGATGCAATCTATCGTCAGTATATTGTGTTACACGACGTGGGGTGAAAACAGAGCACAGTGAGCGGATGTCGTGAAATACAAAGAGAGAAGCTGTAGGCGATGGAGGACTCCTGCTTGTTTGAAAGTTGTGGAACACTTCATAACTTCAGTTTATGGAGGGGCATTTTTGGATTTTCGTTCCGATAGAGTGTTCCTTCAGTTATTTTTCCAGCAGAATTAGATATGTCACTTTGCCGAAATGACGCCGCAAGTGTCGAAAACTTTTAGCAGCTTTGTGGAAAACGTTATTAAAATGACTTTAAAGAACATGAAAATCGTCCGTTTCGTACAAAAAATAATGAAGTACTGGTAATAGTTTCGTCACAAAATTGAGACTTTGTCTTTGTAAGAGTAGAGACGTTGAAGCCTTGTAGGATTTCCTGTATCACAAAGTCTGAGTTCATGGAAGGTTTTTCCTCTCAGGCTATTGTACATGAGCCATCCTCTGGTCTTCGAAAACACATATCTTTAGTTTGTAAGAAAAACATACCAAGGCGTTCTTGTCTTGACAGAGACGGATCACTATTGCCAGAACACAGGTGATAGTTAACGACCTCTTCCAAGTAAACAGAAAGGCAACTGACCACTGACACAGACTATGTGTACTTACTAAGACGAGAGAGACTTTCATGTTTTTCTAACCAGTTATTAAATGAGTTGGCAACTTTAATGTCTGGCCTATCAACACATTCTGTGTGTACTTTAGAAGAAAATGTGTGTGGTGAACATGCAATTGTTCACAGTCAAGTTGAAAGACCAATAAATGCTATTTCTCACCTTCTAACTTTAACATCATGCAGATCTTCGAGCTCAGGATTTAGTCCATAATTTACACCTAGACCATAGTTACTAGTGCCTGACATGATTGAGTATATACAGTGAAAAAATCAATAATACCTTGTAATATACAATGCCTAAGGGTGATCATTTCGATTGAAAGCAACACGGGCGAACCCATTACTGTTAATTTCAACCCTAGCATTGACATAACACGGTTTACGAAAATAAGACTGTTAGAGTGTTCACTCTATAATTCGTGGCATAACAGAACGAAGTTGAATAATGTACTAAAATATCAAGAACGCAACCAACCGAAGAAGACTAAATCAATACAACCAGGTAACTACAATATTGATACCCTCGACAAAGCACTTGGGATGCAGCAGAAAATCAATTTTGAAAAAAATCTGCCGACAAGTCGCGTTTATCTAACACTGGCAAAAAATGTTAAAGTTTATTTTAATGCCACAGGTAGCTTCGCCGACCTCGTTGGGTTTTCAGATAGGTCAGAGGACAACTGCATGAAAAAAGTACTATGAGTCCAAAACTAGCGGATTTCATAACAGTCACTAAATATATAGTTTATTCAGATGCTATTGATGTGACTGGAAATTATGTTACAAGCGGCTCCCCGAGTCCGTACATACAGGCGAAAACCTCGGACTGTTTACAAATACTTCCCGTTCGAGATACAAAAGAAATAAGCAAAAAGGTTATCTATGACTTGAAAAGTGGCGACTCTGCTATTACCATGCCATTGAGAAAGGGCTCAGGATACATGAGTTCAATGCGTATTTGGATAACAGATCAGGATGGAAAGGGAGTCGATTTTAATAACTGGCCAACCAGCTTTTGTATCAAATTGCTGTAGCTATGGCCTATCGGCGTAGCACTAACCATCCCATGACCAATCCTCCAGCAATATAAATCATTTCATATTTTTTTTGCTCGGGACTGGGCTGATAATAATCTTAGAATTGAACTGGCCCTTCGGATAGGGGAATGGGCTGACGCAGAGTTGGCTTGCGCTGCCGCTTCTTCAAGGATTTCTGCATCTGTGTCTCTTAATTCAGCCGCAGCATGCATATCTTTTGCCTGATTTTCTCTTTCGCAATCAGCCTGGAGTAATCTTTTTTCTGACCAGACATGGCGATTATGTTAAAATTTTTCTAATGCCTTATCATGTCTAATTTTTTCGTCAATCAGAGCACTGCTGTCCCCACTAAGCTTTTGACCGATTATGTTTCCACCTGTGAATGGCGTTGCATTTAATACAGCACCGAGAACTTTCATTCCTATTGCTGCAGCCGCTTAAGAGCGTTCCCCTCGCGGAGCCGAAGGGGACAAATATGCCGAGCACGTCTCCAATATAGCCCTAATGCAGTCAATGAAACCCTTATAATTCCTAAAACAAGATAACATTTATTATACCATCTGTCACACTGTTGTGGCGTCGTAGCCAGCAGGCCCTGTAAACTGACACTGTCTGCCTCAGTCATACTGTCATTAGTCACTCCTATCGCTTGACGCTGCACCATCACTTGGTGCTTCTCTTTTCTTGTTCTGTCTGTTCCATTCTGCTAATCTCTTCCCTGCAGCAACTATTCTTGGATGTTTCGTCGGTAATGTAATTTTCTCTATGTTGCGCAGTGGCGTAGTCACCGGGGCCGGCGGAGCTGTTTCTGTTTGCTGGGACAGCAGGTGGTGCTTGCGAAGTTGAATCCATTTATTTCAGATATTATATTAAACCCAAATTTTTTAAAATCTACATGTTTACCTGTAATTAAACCGGTCAAAACTAGAACAAGTAGGGGCCACCATGTGTAGACTATGCATCCTGATATCTGCTTTATTTCACTGTTTAGAATAAAATCCTGTTTAAGATCAGAGGCATAATCGCAATCATACCAATCCATAATCCAATAACACTAGGTCAAAATTTGTAAGACAATAGTTGTAAACATAGACACAAAACAGCACAGAACAGACAGTAAATAGACGGTACAAACAAAGTCAAATTCATGAAAGAAAGATATATGGACCTCTGGCCAAAAGACCAAGAAGTGATGTCAGGTGTTTCGAAAATAGTAAGCGCATCCTGCCCCACATGTGGCACCCGCCATATATCAATCTGTAAGTCAGATAGGTAGTGGTCACTAACTAAGGCCCAATGTCACCGATGCCATCAGTGATCATTTGTCGAAGAGAGATATTGTATTTATCTACCAGCTTGCGATACCTGCCAAAAAAGCGTTTGAATCGATCATCGACTGGAACTACCTGACTTATTGCGCGGGCTCCTAGGTCTATGAAACTTTGAGTGACTGTATCACTTATAAGAGAACTGTAGTTCGCTTCATACAATTTGAAGGTTTTATTTACTGTATCATCATTCCACTTTTCCACACTTTCAATTGGAATATCCTTACCAAAAAATAACTTGCTTTCCCCACTTGCAACGATATAGAGTATTTTTTCACGCTTTGTCTCCATTATGGATTGGGCGTCCAAGGCTTACTTAGGGAACCGTTCCAATAGGGGTTCCAAAGGCGCTGTCACTGCATTAGCCACTGCCAATGATTTTATGAAATTCTCCATTGTTTGCAATATGTTATCTATTCTTAGTAAAAAATAAAAAATACGTTTAAACCTATATCCGAAATACAGTATTAATACAGTCTGGAATATGAGAAGCCCTATCGGAATGGTTCCGAAGGTAAAATATGGTAGTAGACTATGAAAATTCTCCTCCATTA
The DNA here is from genome assembly GCA_001465055.1 of Ptychodera flava. Taxonomy (NCBI): domain Eukaryota; kingdom Metazoa; phylum Hemichordata; class Enteropneusta; family Ptychoderidae; genus Ptychodera; species Ptychodera flava. The sequence continues at coordinate 26,268 of LD369890.1, forward strand.
AAATCTATCTGTATATAGAGACACATATTGCAATTATGAGTACAGACACTAATGCATTCCCGGTTGCCTTTCAGGTAAATAAGGGACTGGTCAGTTTCTTCAGCCTGGGG
>LD369890.1:27544-38736 GCA_001465055.1 Ptychodera flava
GTCACCCTGTTTTCAAAATTTGGCATAGGGGGGTCAGCCACTTTTTGACGTCGGCAAAAAATAATCCACCAGCCCCCCCCCAGGCCGAAGAAACTGACCAGTCCCTAAGAAACATATACCGACAGTACAACATGCGGATATTCTTTCTAATACGGCTAGTTTCAATCGGGTTTGAACCCACAACATACGGCATCAGTCGCCTAGCAGAGAGGCCACAGAGAGAACCGCTTGGCTAAATCTCCACTCCCCAAAAAAAGTGGTTCAATAGCCGGCTAAGTTGTTACATTTTTCTGACTGAGGACCGCTCCACACGTTGTAGAGTTCGTGAAGCACTCACGCACACATGCTCACTATCACACATCGCACATACAAACTTTATCGAGGCGAAGAAACGAATTCATTGCTTTAACTGAGCAAACGATAACCTCAGGGACAATTCTGTCCACCAGCATTGTTACCTACCCAGGGTAGAAAATACGGCTAGTTTTCAATCGGGTTCGAACCCACAACATACGCATCAGTTGCCTAGCGGAGAGGCCACAGAGAGAACCGCTTGGCTTAATCTCCACTCCTAAAAAAGAGTGGTTCAATAGCCGACTAAGTTGTTACATTTTTCTGACTGAGGACCGCTCCACACGTTGTAGAGTTTATGAAGCACTCACGCACACATGCTCACTATCACACATCGCACATACAAACTTTATCGAGGCAAAGAAATGAATTCATCGCTTTAACTGAGCGAACGATAACCTCGGGGACAATTCTGTCCACCAGCAGAGTTACCTACCCCAGGTAGAAAATATGGCTAGTTTTCAATCAGGTTCGAACCCACAACATATGCATCAGTCGCCTAGCGGAGAGGCCACAGAGAGAAACGCTCGGCTAAATCTCCACTCCCAAAAAAGAGTGGTTCAATAGCCGGCTAAGTTGTTACATTTTTCTGACTGAGGACCGCTCCACACGTTGTAGAGTTTGTGAAGCACTCACGCACACATGCTCACTATCACACATCGCACATACAAACTTTATCAAGGCGAAGAAACGAATTCATCGCTTAAACTGAGCGAACGATAACCTCGGGGACAATTCTGTCCACCAGCATTGTTACCTACCCAGGGTAGAAAATACGGCTAGTTTTCAATCGGGTTCGAAAGCGAACGAGATAAAACCCCTTCTCATGGACTTAGAAATATATGTAACACCGACAGATAAGTTTACTTTCCATCAGCGGGATATATTCAAAGATAACGTAATCACTTATCAAACAGCGGGAGAAAGTAATGTCTGGTTGGGCAGCCCGCACATGAAATACCGGGACCAGCAATTAAATTTCGCCGTATGGTGCAGCACCACTGGTTGTGGTATATCATTCGCCCATCTACTGGACAGCAAATTTCCGCCGCAAATACGTTCATTCTGTCGTTTTCATGTATACTGTACAGTACATCGGATCCTTCAACAAAATGGAGGTTGCACTCCCAGACAATACCGGGGGAATCTTCAAAGCCGGCGACAATCCATACAATCTCGTGAAATATGAACTTCTCTGTACTGAATTTGGAAATATAAGTCCCATGAAGTTGGACTTTTGATATTGCGGAGGTCAAAACTCAGGTCTTGGTTATGGCTATGAATATTACACTAATCGCGGTCCTGTTCATCAACCTGCCGCTGTATACAATGGTCACGACTTTTTCCTCTCCTCGAATAATGTTTTCTATACACACACCATTTTTGGAAAGAAAAAACATGTACTGGCCGACAAAGACTGACCACACTATTATTTCTTCCGAAATGACGGATCAGAGGGGCAATACAATAGTTTCGCCCCTCTGAAGGGAGACTCTTTTCTAACAAAGGCCGGTCTTGCCCACCTCGATGAAAGCCTTGAAGCATATGTATATTGCATACTTGGCGCACAAGCGAATATTCGTAGTACCATAGTGGGCGCTACTGGCAGTGCACAGCAAGTCCGAAAAGAATTCGGCGTTCTCCTCGAAGGTGAAATTCGTAATACCGACAAAGTAATCAGTTATAGGCGATATCAAGACACAATAACGAATACTGGTGTCAAACTTGATATGGCTGTTTCACTTAATTTACTTCTCTTACCGTGTAAAATGGTCATTCTTTTGGGTCCGGCGATTACAGGTTACAATAATGAATTGCAATATGCAACAGAAACTATGGTCTTTGGGGTAAATGGAGATATAAATATAGAAATCCGAGAAAGTGCTAAACATGACAAGGATGGGGACGAGGATGCTGTGAAGTGGCAGGATAAGCCACCTCACGCCGACACAAGTCGGATTCCTATCGGAACAGTTCCGGCAGGGGTTCCCCTATTGGAACAGAAGGCAGCAGATACAGTCGCTGCTGTCGCAAACACTGCTGGCGCGGACCTTATTCATGAATTCGGCAAAATTTGTTTGTTATCTTTAGCCATATTCATTACATTTAAGTACAGTATATAGATTAAATGTACATGACCCCACCGTTCAAAATGATTGTAACTGGACCAACAAATTCTGGCAAAACGGAGTATGTGATGAATCTCCTTACCGGACCGTACCAGGAAAATTTGAATATGTAGTATTCATTTGTCCGACATTCATGAATAATAAAATGTGTAATAGTATAATAAAAGATTCATATTTATGGATGATAATGTGTTTATATTTCCTGTTGGACTCGATGCTGTGGATGAAACATTATCCTTCGTACGTAACAAGTGAGCCAGTACAAACACTCTAATAATCCTCGACGACTGCGCCTCGTCCAAAGATATGAAGAAGCACAGTCACGTTTTAGTCAAACTTGGTTTCAGCGCCAGACATGATGGATTATCTGTCTGGGTTCTGACCCAACAATATACTAGTATTAGTAAACCCTTCAGGGAAAACATACAGATGTTAGTACTTTTTAACACACCGAGCAAGACAGACAACAAGACTATTATAAAAGAATATGGAATGGAGGTGTTAGAACGGGAGGCGTCAGAACTAGTGAGGCAATTGAAAAATACACCATTCAGTTAACTAGTATTTCATTTACGATACCCGTATGCTATACAATTTTTCGTATAATATAGCTAATCATGGCTTCGCCAATAGGACCCGAACCCAAACGCGCCACCAAACGCTCCGCCAAACGCTCTGCCAAAGTTACTCTACGAGAACTGAACGTGAATTTACTGACCAGAAAATGCAGAAATGGCTGGAAGAGTCTTCCCTTCACTTCTAGTGATAAATAAGCTGGTGTTGTGGAACAATTCAATCGCATGTTGAAGACATAATGTGGAAACACTTCACATACCGACAGACATGTGAATGGCTCTCTATTCTACCACAACTTCTCGAGAATTACAACAACACTGTACATGGAAGTATCAAAATGAAACCAGTCGACGTAACAGAGGGGAATGATTGGCAGGCATTTTATACATTATACATGTATGGTCCTGAGTTTGCGGCTGCGGGTGCTACGCCTGAGTTCAAGCCGGGAGAACAGGTCCGAATTACCAAATACAAGAGCACTTTCAGGAAAGGATATTTACTAAATTGGAAAGAGGAGATCTTCATAGTTACAAAAGTGGTTTACGCTGCTGGACTGGGAACGCCGCCCGTTTATAAGATAAAAGATTTGAATGGAGAGGAAATACTCGGCACTTTCTATTCCGATGAGCTGCAAAGTATCACTGGCGCCGACAAGTTGTACAGAGTCACACGAATTCTGAAGACGAAAAAATACGGCTAGTTTTCAATCGGATTCGAACCCACAACATACGGCATCAGTCGCCTAGCTGAGAGGCCATAGACAGAAATGATAAAATGGCGCGGTTATCCAAAAAGTTTCAATAGTTGGGAGCCAGAGGAAAATGTTATTAGAACTACTTAATACTTGTGTACGGAGTACTTACGTAAGTTATTATGAAAGTTATTCAATAAGTACCACGGAGAAAGTGGCATTACTATCCCATCCCCCTGGCCAAGTATTTATCATGTATTGACATAAGTAATGTTCACTTATTGCATCCTTGCGAGCTGTATGTGGATGAGGTGGCGGGGCCCCTCAGGAGGCACCGATTAAGTTTGCAAGATCTTCAAAACGACTTCTCATGTTGCCCTTATCCGTTCTTTTGAGCTCTTGTTCAGCTTTCTTGCGAAGTTCTGGTCGAAGTACAATGTAGTTAACTGCCATGAGCCATAGACAAATAACTGAGTCTTGGCCCTTCATCAGGCCAAGTGCCTGTAAATCAAACCATTATAAGCACTTATAGTATCACAAGCATTAAGAAATTTATGTAGGTTCTTGAGTGACACCCTAGCTTGTTCCAATTGTTCTTGGTCCGCTGGATAATAAGCTTTTTCAAGTTCCTCCTTCCCAAAACCATCTATTAAAAATCCCTGGCTGCCACCACTATCGTGTGAGCCCCAGGCAATTCCGAAGTCAAAAGCTCATGGAGAATCTACCAGGCCGACTGTCTCTTTATCAATTGTTGGATTAAGTATATTCTTGAGAACTGAAGACGAGAGTGGCTCACTAATTATCAAACAAGGAAGTCTCTGTAGTCATCACAAATGTCTAAGAAAGTGTCTTTGAACCGCTTATGTACATTTTCTAGTTCTTTTAAGGTGGACTCGGTTATTTCGCATGGTCTTGCTCTAGTTAGAATATTCCATCTACAATAATCCCAAGGCATATCTTTGAATATTATAATAAAACTGTGTAAATCGCTAAATGCTGATGAAACGATCTGTTTTTCTTGCAACCGCAATCAAGAAAACGAGAGGTGTTGAATTATACTTGAGTCACAAATGATGTAGTCCGTTGCGCCAGCCTTCCCAGCGGTGTGTTCCCCTATTGGAACGGAAGGATCTGTGGCCCTCCGGTTTGCTGCGTATTGTAAACTAAGAGTATGTTCCATAAACTGGTTCTGAAAATCAGCACTCTCAACTTTCTCGTGATAAAAGTCGGCAATGGTGCTAGAAAAAGTGGCGTCAAATTCTGGTATGTGAGTCGCCTCCGGCCCATTGCAGAATTGTACCGCCAAATTTAATGCATCGTAACTCTTACCACTTCCAGTTGGACCATTTATGAATATGAATGACATTTTGTGATATCTATATCATAGAAACTTAAAAAAAAAAAATTGTATAGATATACTAGGATATGACAATGGATATCCTTTCTATTTCAGATGCGATAAAAATACTCGAAAGTGGCAACAACGAAGTGAGTATTAGTAAAGAAGATGGCAAATTCAGGTTTGGAGAATATGAAGATCATGTTATATATGTAATGGATCTAGAATTAATTTTTCCAATCAAACCTAAATATGGTTCCAAAGATCCCGCCACATGTGATGAAATGTGTGTATATTGGAATAAAACTCTTCCACAGTTTACCGATCTGATAGTATCCCGGACATTAGGTGAAAGCTTCGATGCAAGCACCGCTGAAGACTTCGCTCTAAGCCTACTCATCAACCCAGAATACAAAAGATATTTTTACCATCCTTCTAAAGTGTATCGAAAGAAAGGGAGAGACAAACGGACAGTTAACTATTTTAAATTTCGGTTTAAAAGATTTCATGATGACATTTTTGCTACATGCATTGATATGGTTCAAGAAAACTAATGTGGGTTAAAAAACAGTAACCCGATTGCCAGCCAGAGAAAATCCTGCTATTGTGTCTCATAATCTTAAAAAGGGGTAGTAATATAGAATTCTTGGCATTTAAACCGCGCTTATTTAATAATAATAGAATGATTAGTCTTTCTTTCACCATAGAGAGTCTTATTGTTGATTCTCATAAACCTGAAATTAATTTTAACGAGGAAGAGGAAGAAGGAGTTGACTTAGACAGATTTATCAGATATATCAATCAATAAATGGGACTAATCAGTGATGAACTAACACTCTTAAGGCAAGGTGCTAGCGGTAATGCACATAAAATAGAAGCTTTTAAAAATAAAATAAAAAAATGGAACAATCTAAACCCTGAATTTAGAGCTATTAATGATGGATTAAAGATTGCGAATATGCGTATTAGTGAGCTTAACAATGAAAAAGATAAAATAATGCTAGAGGAAAGAGAAGTTGAAAAACAGTTAAAGGAAATTCCTGAAACACACACCAGAGGAAAATAAAAAGCCGAAAAACTACTAGCTGAACTCGAAACAAGAGAAGCTAAAATTGAAAATCGAATTGAATACGAACATGATAAGATCAGGGAGGTACGTGAAAAACTGGCACCGACTAGGTCTCTTCGTGATGTAATTTCCGATCCAGATTTATCACTCAGACTGAAGCTGACAGAGTTATTTAAACAGAATGGTATTACAATCGCTGCATTACTTACTGCCCTTGGTATGACAATATCAACAATTGCCCTGGCTGTGACTAAAGGAGGACGATCAGCTGGAACTGGCAGCTCTGGAACAAAAAATGGTTCAGGCCCGCCCAAAGTAAACAAAAAAGCGAAGGAAATTGTAAAGCAATTTGGCGAATGGTTAGAGACCCTGGCCGCAAAAAGTGCTGCCGCAATACCTAGTGTAATTTGCTCCCTTGTCAGTTTTCTATTTAAAACAGCTGGTTCAGTTGTTGGATTCGTTGGAGAACAGGTATGGATATTTTTAACAGGTTTAACATTAGTAATAATAATAAATAAAATTATGTATCATATATGGCCACGCATGTTTGGTGAAAAGAATATTACAAAGTTTCTTTCTAAAAATAAAAACCTCTTTGGCTTCTCTGTCGAATTGGAATGGTGTAAACTCCGGCGGGTAAATTGACATATCCTTCGAGCAAATCCAGCAAATCCTTCGAGTAATAATAAATAAAATCATGTATTGATATATGGCCACGCGTGTTTGATGAAAAGAATATTACAAAGTTTATTTCTGAAAATAAAAACCTCTTTGGTCAAGAGCACAAACGATCGTTACGTTGAAACATTTGCTGTCTAAATTGAGTTACCAACCCTAAGCTGTAATCATCTGCTGAGCGGAAATATCAGCCGACCACAAAAAATCAAGTATACGAAAAATGAAACATTGTCTGGCAGGAGGTCAGACTTGTGGTCAAAACAAATTGCACCACACCAGATCCAAACGCACCACGCTTGCGGATGTTATTAGTGATATGTCAATCGTCACTGTTTGGTTTAATCTTATTGACTGTGTCGAGATGTCCATCATTTACGTCAGGGGAAATCCCAATAGACCACGCCAAACTCAAAATAGAAATTAGGATTTAGGATCGACTTTGCAGTTTGCTTTTTAACATGGTGTATGGCCATACGGACATCCATAAATTGAAATGCGATTTCACAAACGACTTTTGGAAAGTTAAAAGGAAAATAAATAGGTATTAGCTAAACAAAACTTTGAAAAACATAGGATTTTCAAATATTGCATGAAGTTTTCAAGCAAAATCCTGATTGGTCGCAATGTACTATCCTCACAAGGTTTTTTACCTATTTCTCACACTTTAACTTTAGGCAAAATCTAATATCTTTAGAAAAGGGCCAAATGGGCTTCATCTACTCGCCTAAAATATTTGAAATTCCATAATTCCCCCTCATTCCATTTTCTAATTGAGTATCTAAATTAAAAAAATGGACTGGCCGCAAAGTACCAAGGATAACTTTTCTTTCTTTGATTTCCCACATGGAAATATGGTTGGCGTAAAAATGCCATGGATTTAATTCTGTGGCACTTTGTAGCCATTACGTTATACGTTATCTAATTTGAGTATTTAGAAAATAGAATGAAGGTTAATTATCAATTTTCAAATATTTTAGGCGAGCAGATAAAGTCCATTTTGGCCCTCTAAATATATTAGATTTTACCTCAAGTTAAGTGTTAAAAGTAGGTAAAAAGCATTGTGACGATAACACTTTGCGGCCCATCACAATTATTCCTGACAAACTTCATTTAACGTACCAAATTTTTATCAAGGCGAACGTGATACCAAAGTCCTCTTTTCTGGTTTGAATTCTTTATATCTCGGCAATGTTGCATTCTCCCCCCTTACAATGGCAGATTAGTAAAGTCTTTGTAATTTTAGTAAATTCCAGTAGACGAATTAACATGTGAATGAATCACTGTCCAAAGTTTAATTAAATCAAATTTTTATTATTTTATTCAAACTTAATCCGTCCCAATTGTTAAATGCACTTTTTTGAATGCAGTATTTCATTGATAATGATTTTTACATAGTTTTTCAGAGTGGACGTTACTACAAGTATGTCAGAGAAAACGACTGTCATTTATACATTTTTCAAAGATAGTAACTGGAAAATGAAAACCTTTGAAGGAATGATTTATAATACCCCCGTATTAAATGAATAATAAACTTAAACTGAAGAACACAAGCACAAACACTATGAGACATATTTCCGTTGAACTCGAATGACAAATATTGACAACGTTTGATTGTAATGCTTCAGCTGAGAAGTAACAGTAATTTGTAAGTCAATGTGTAAAGTTAACCACTTAGAATAACCAATTATAGCTTGAAGCATTTGCCACAATCATAGAAACTACGTGACAAACAAACATGGCGATGAACAATCCTTTGCTGTCAATTACCCCGTGTTCACATAAATTGACCTAGTACTATAATCACCTCAGTATTTTTAAATGCATAACACTATTGCTAGACAACTCATTGACAATCATTTACAACGCAAGAAATGCAAAATCTACTTGTGAAAGTTATAGTTCTCTGAAAGATATCTCATTTTCACTGAAACTGAGTTACATCAAGTCTTCTCCTCTAATCATGGGATCGTTTAGTGTTACTTCAAAATGTATACTGTTAAGAGATTTTGAAATAGATGTGTCTGCTTATTTACTCGAATTGACAATATACGCATAAGTCCGGCAATTAGTGTCAGTAGAAATATTTTCATCGTCTATCAAGCCCTCGCAATGCCAAACAATCCCCCGTCATGATTTCCATTTTTAAAGAAAGTCATATATCACAGACATCTAATATAATCTTGCATTTTTAAAACATAGCAACTATTCCCAGATGGCCAACTGAATTTTCACTTAATATTAAGCGGTTACTTGCTCAGCATTAATATGCAATTTTCTTGTTGCTACTGAAAGGAGCAAAAGATGTAATAAAATGCATTCTCTTTCATAGTGCTCGGAGAAAGGGCTATTTTCAAGCATTTTCTTGACATCTGAAAGAAAACGTGGTTCAGTAATAAAACTTTAATCGTCCTAAAAGAAGCCCAATTGATTAAAGGAACATTCAACAAGCTATAATACAAACTTTTACAAAGCTATATTTTCACAACACGAGCTATACATAATCGTGTACCCTTCACCGACAGAAAAACAGCGTTCTAGTTTGGTTACGTAGGCATGAATCATATGTTTACTCCTGTTATTGATATTCACAGGTTCCACCATTTCCGAGGTATTTCTTATATATCTTTGCTGCTGCCAATATTTTTTTCAGCATTGAGATGATATAATCTTCTTTCTGTGGATCTTCGTGTTCTTGTCTTTCTTCCGAGTCATCATTTGCAATGGAAAACATAACATTTCGATCGATACCCATGGCTCTTGATAGCTCCCCTTTTATGCTCGCCAGTTCTTTTCGGGTTATTTTATCGACGTGAGTGATGATAACGAAAAGTGGTATTTCTCGTCCTATTGGAAAAAAGACATTGATATATGTTTGAAAATAAAAAAACCATTATGAATGTTGAATCATAAGAGATTATTTACTGATTCCACAAGAAATAATTGAAAAAAAATTATATTATTTTTAAGAAGAAAACTACCGCAAATTGTGATTCATGGTAGAGTTTGATAACATTCGTTGTTTGTGAATGGTTTCTAACCATAGTCAGATATTCATATCTCTAAACACATTCTTTATCATCTTCGAGTTATCATAGGAGATTATCAAATATTTGTTCGATAAAGGATAAAAATGAATTTAATTGTTGCCGAAATCGTAAAGCACGGTCAAAATAAACTAAGAGATTATACCCATGTCAAAATGAATTATGTAGTGTAATTATGTCACATTTTACCCTGTGCTACATTTGCTCATTACGAGACTAGATATTCACAACATCGATTTCCTCTATTGGATTTCTCATTTGTATCCACCGAAATTTGTGGGCTAATGTGCAACATCTCGGAAGCTGTTATCCAATTGGTTGGCCATATCTTATCATTATCATCGTCTTATACACAATAGATTCTTTAAGTTGCTGTGAATACTGATAATCGGCAAATCAGATATAACCCTCCCAGCTAGCTGCACATCGGCAGGAGTTTCTTGGCCTAACTATCATGTAGACAAACAAAAATACCTTCTTCATCTTACCTGAGTACCTTGTAGATGACAGCACAATTGAAGGTAACCTATCAACTTCTGCCGTTCCCTTGTGAATAAGGACCACGGCGTGAATTTTACGATGATGTCGACTTATCCATCTTGTGCTTTCCCCAATCTCTTTTTCTGGCATTTCCTTGCCTTGAAATATGTTATAGAAAGTTCGTTCAAGGTCTTCTCTACTATCTATAGCCACAGCCTTTCCAGGTACATCCCAGATCATAAAGTCAGATCTGTTGACAATGACTTCATGTTGTGTGTAACATTTGGTGCCTGATATTGCTGGTACGTATGTGTGTGCAATAGGTGCGTTCGCATGATGTCTAAGACACTGCGATAGAAAAAAACCAAAAGTACATAGTAAAGCGGTGATACTTTGATACTCGTAAATGTAACTTTTAGACATGGCCATACAATATACTGAATTTTGACGCATAGTAATCGGCACATCATCTACTTTGTATGCTTTAGGAAAGTTTTGAAGTTAATTGTCATATAATCGGGCACAAAAATATGTTTGGACAATTAGTAGAGAATATTTGTAATTATTATTATTATTATTATTATTATTATTATTATTATTATTATTAGTAGAAGTAGTAGTAGTAGTAGTAGTAGTAGTAGTAGTAGTGGTAGTAGAAGTAGTAGTAGTAGTAGTATGTATGTATGTTTGTATGAATATATGTATGTATGCACTGTGTGTTCATTCATGAAGGCATACATACATACATACATACATACATACATACATACATACATACATACATACATACATACATACATACATACATACATACATACATACATACATACATACA
>LD369896.1:0-10982 GCA_001465055.1 Ptychodera flava
GCCGTTCAGGCCATTTACCGCTGTGCCCGCGGTATTACCGCGATCGTTAGTGTAGTAGAGGTGTTAATGTTTCACCTCCAGTCCGCGGTAATGAGTCTTCATGAATATTCACGGATCTGGGCGGCGGTAATCCTGGCGGTAAGCGAAGTAGAGGTATACCGCGGGAGGTATCTGGCGGTACCGCCTATTTGAAAATGACCTCTTCCCTTACATAACAATACATGTATTAATTATTATGGTAATAAGTTTCTACTGTTTAGTAAAAATTGAGTGGAAGCCACTACTCTATAATGCTCTGGGGAGAACACGGTAAAAAAATCAAGTCAATCCAACCTGAGCATATCCTGCTTCAATACTTTTAGATCAAAATCATTTTTATTTTGTGCATTGTTACATATTTTCTGAACTCAAAACTTTGTTACATATCATAATTTGCTGTAACACAACTTCCTTTTTTTTCATTTGCTACTTTTCAAAATTTTGAGCAGTGACAGTTAAGTTGGCAAAATGACTATACACTGTGTTGACAAATCATACAATATCAGTTTCAATGTTCTGTTATCTTTCAGGTGCATCAGCAGACATCACACAATTCTCAGCTGTGTCTAGTGAACATCAGTTTGAAGAGTATGTCATACCAGATCAGCTAATTTCTCCGATTGCATCAGAGAAGACAAAACTTACCATGAACAATCGGAAACTGTGTTATAAAGGAAATTCTGTACCAGCAGTCACAAAGGCAGTGTGCATGAAGCGTTTTCTTGATTTTCTTCAAAATTTTGATAATCCAGTTTTGATGGGGCATAATTCTTGTGTATTTGATTGCAGATATATCATTAAGGCAATGAATGAATGTCCTCTTATTGTCCACTTTGTTTGTCAAGTCAACGGGATTGTTGATACTTTACCCATGCTCAGGAGAATCTTGGTCATGACTTTATTGACCAGGTATACACTGCACACAATGCAACAGCTGATGTAATGATTCAGCAGAAATTACTTGAGACGTGTGATGTTTCTTTGACAACACTCCTTGAACACAGTTTTCCGTCATAATGGAGAGTTGCTTATCAAAACTACAGAAACATTATAAGTATCTGCTAATTACAATACATTGCATTCCCTGGTCAGTGGCAAAGTTGTTAGTAAGTCCATGGCACGAAGATTGGCAGGTGAGGGTTGAATTATTCACACTTACAAATTGCATATCAAAGAGGTGGCTTGGATAGTCTGAAAGAGCTCTTTTGTGAGGATAATTGTGGCGCTGTGAGAGTTACCAAGTCCAACAGAATTATAAGTAATGTATATAAATTTACAGTGCTTGATCATTACTCAGTGTGCTGAATGCGATTATTCATTTTTTTAATGTATAATGTATTTTTGTCATTTTCATTAAAATTTGCAAAAAGCTCGGTCAAAAGAAATAAATTGAGACGTGTGATGTTTCTTTGACAACACTCCTTGAACACAGTTTAAATAATAAATTTTTGCAGTAATATGGTGTAACTTTTGAATTGTTTGTGTATTATTTTTTTAATTTCTTGCTAAAGGATGTAAGAATGAGCAGTAAAAATGACAGTACTGTCACTTTTCTTAAAGTGTCTATTTTTGAATTCTTCTTTGTAAGTATTATCAAAATATGTCATGAAATATCAGGGTCACTATGTCAGTTTCTAAGATACAAGACCGTGAATTTTACCAATATGTGAAAAAAATGCTTGAGTCTACATTTTTCACCAATGCTTTTTCTGTGGACAAAATCATTCAATGTCGTTTATCTCAAAATGAAGTGTGTGGACTATACAATTTATTTTATCACTATAATTTATTTCTTTTGACCGAGCTTTTTATGAAAATGACAAAAAATACAAGGTGCTCTTCCATAAATTCTAAATGCAAACCTATAGGAAGAACATATGAAATTTAATGTATATAAATTTAAAGTACTTGATCATTACTTCAAAGAATGCTGGAAATTGCTGGGTTTCAAGTTCATACACTTTTCACTCTAAACATAATGACTCACTGTGCTGAATGCGATTATTCTTTGTTTTAATGTATAATCACTTATAATAATGTTCAGTTGAAAAAACATTACAAAAGTCAAAAGCATTGATGTTGATGATAATGATGATCATAATGATTATGATGATGATAAAATCTGAGAGTTGATTTCTGTGCTAATACACTTCAAGTATATATTGAGCTGGTTTCTTTTCATAGCTGTATAATTGTTCTTTTCTATAGATGAGAAAATAAGTAACCAATTATTTGCACATGTTTGTTTGAGTTTTTAAATTTTTCAGTGATTCCTTCAAATTTGAATGAGTTTATAGTTTTATTAGAGGAATATGCACATTTTGTATGATTTTCACTTACATTAGATTTACAGTGCATGTATATTGTTCTTACCTGAATAAATGTGAGATTATCGTACAACATACAAACTAGTACAGACTTTCATGTATTTAAACCCCTCAAATTTTAATGACTGGCAGGCTGTATTTGAACAATTTGTTACTATAGCAAATAATCAACATTGGAGTTAGTACAAACAGAATTCATGCTGTAAATGCCTTGAGCCAATCGCATGTGGAACAGTTACTCTTAGGGTCAAATACACTGTACAAAACACTCTTTGAGTGTGCATCCCCAATGGTAAGACAGCCATTGATCATCGCGGTGAAAGACAGACTTGCAAAGCCTATCGCCTTTTTCTGGGCATGTCTGGCGAAATTGAGGGCCCGACAGTGTAAATTACTTCAGTATGTACAATCCCCTTTCACGAGTCCCAATCCACTTTGGCCAATTCAATTCAATTTAGAGATTGCATTAAATCAGGTAGGAAGCTGACGGTTTACATAAGTTTCCTGGATGAAATACAAGGGAAGTGTAATACGCTCAAGCTGCCTATGGAATTGATCATCTGCCTTATCCTTATTAAACAAAAACTCCCTTTGTCGCACTTTGTTATTTCTGGTGGCGTTTTCGACAGGGACTGGAATTCGACTGTGCATTTCTGTGTCATCAGAGCTAACGCGACGTTTATTCCGAGGAGAGACCGCGTGTTAGTTACGGACATGTTTACTCCATCACGTGATTTCAAACGATTTGCATGGTGTATAGTTTTATATATGAGTCTTTCAACAGTAAAGCGCAACATTTGACGTTCCCAATTTTGGAGCTCTAGCTATTTTAATGATAACAGCATTCACACAGAATGATATTATTTTTAGTAAGTACTACATATGAGCATATATAAAAAATAACATTAAAGCTGTATGTCCAGCTCAACAAAAATTATGGATTTTTATCTTTGTAAATATGGTCTCTATTTGCTCACCATTTTGTGACATTTTGTACCCCTGTTACATTAGGAAGGGATATTTACAATATTGATACTATTTGAATTGATTTCAAATGCAAAGTAATAATGTATTATAAGCAATTACGAACTAAATTTATTCTTGGAAAAAAAACACTTGGGAAAGGGCCAAATATTATGCAAAAAAATATTGGCAACGCGTGTAACTATGTCTGTCCAACTCTATGCGAATTGATAATATGAGAACAATAAATATAGTGAAGGCTGTAAGCTGCAACAAACCACTCATACATTTCACTAACAATGAAATCTTCCACTATGTAACATTCTTTATTCTGTCTTTATTGAAGCTTGGGTTCTCTTGCAGTTAAAAATATTTCTGGAAGGCATCTGTCCATATGTTACTCGCGTTACGTCATTTTCAAAATCAAGATTTAAAAAAAAATTATTTTGGTATACATTGCTGAAATGTTGTCATTTGAAGGTGCCCTAAATTTCATGTTTTATGGCGCAATTGAATATAAATCAATGGCCACCAGTACTGAGAGCACCTGAATGGCAGGATGACTGTCCTCTTTGTTACATGCGTTACCAGTGTTACATGCGTGGAAGTAATTGTAGTTTAATTAAATACTGGATAGAATAATGGTAATTTGTTTTTAGTGTGACAATTCAATCTGTATCAAAAAGTTACTGAAAGCTTTCTTTACAACTATTGATGCACCTCAGATGCCCGTATCGTTTATGAACAATTGGACAGAACTGATGATGTCTGTCCAATATTACATACGTTATCCCATAGACAATACAGGGGTCTTCCCTCTGTTGTCTATATGGTTATCCATAGAGCCAATTTATAACAATTCACTTCATAATTCTGAGGTATTTAACTTCGTCATGACATATACCTATATAAATCAATCAACTACATTTATTCAGATTGGAACACACACAATTTGTGTATAAAGCCAATCCAGTGTCTGTCCATGTTACATACGTTGCCAGTTGCCATAACATTGCATCATATATCCTCCTCTTCTGATAATATTTAAGATTAAAATATCTTCTGAAGTGTGTTTCTAGTTCTTGTAGACTAATGGGTTTCTTTCAAACTTGGCACAGGGATGATAATGGCATACATGTGATCAAATACAATACAATGTCATGTCTGTCCATTGTTACAGGCGTTACTGTCGCCGCAACAATTTGCCCTCCTCTTAAACAAAGAAATTATTTATCTTAAAAAAATATTTTTAGATGACACACCTGTAGTACTGTCCACCGACTCAACTTTTAGATTCACATTAATAAATTTAATTTTTGACCTTATTGTCAATGAGTGGTTGCACTTTACTGTGGAATGACTCATATATGCGAGAACAGGTCGCTGATTGCCTGGCTGCCAGGTTTGTTTGTCCCATTTTGCTGTGGTAGTCTCGTATCACCAAGAGACCGCAGAGATTACTGAGATTTGTTTACACGAGGCAAAATAACAGTAATGGACGATCATTTTTTTCTAGCCAGGGTAGAGTACACTTGCTTTTCTTGTGACAAAGTTTAGTCGACGTCTTTCCCCGTAATCCCTCGGCATGTTAGCAGATAACATGCCACTATTCCAGGCAAACTACTACTACTACAAGGTTTTCATGAACACACAAATTGTTTTCATGAACATAAAAATGTTTTTATGAACACAAAAATGGTTTTTATGAACACAAAAATAGTTTTATGAACACAAAAATACTTTTTATGAACATAAACGTGGATTTCATGAACACATAAATTGCTTTTATGAACACAAAAATGGTTTTGATGAAGTTAAACATAAAATTCATGAACACGAAATTGGTTTCCATGAACATAAACATGGAATTTATAAACACAAAAATAGCTTTTATGAACACAAAAATGGTTTTCATGAACATAAACATACAATTCATGAACACAAAAATGGTATTCATGAACATAAACATGGAATTCATGAAAACAAAGATGATTTTTATAAACACAAAAATAGTTTTCATGAACATAAAAATGGTTTTCATGAACATAAACATACAATTCATGAACACGAAAATGGTTTTCATAAACATGGAATTCATGAACACAACACTGATTTTTTTAACACAAAAATAGTTTTCATGAACATAAAAATGGTTTTGATGAATATAGACATGGAATTCATGAACACAAAAATGGTTTTCATAGACATAAAAATAGTTTTCACGAATTTTGCAACACTTGGCTTGCAATACCCTTCCTCAAAATCTTCTAAGGGAGTGACCTACCATAAGTTATCTCTCCAAACAATTTTGCCTGGAAAAACATACCTTTTTATGAAAATTTTCTCTGCAGCCATATTTGTGAAATTATATTTGTACTTCTTGGATCAAAATCTTGGACATACTGTAATAAATCCAAAATGGCATCAAGGGTGTCCTCTTTCTTTTCATCTCCTTCTTCAATGTCCAGTTGCTCTTTCTTTTAACGGTCGCCGGGATGGATGGAAACCACCAAGATAATTACCATTATGGCAGCAAACATAGTTGTATAGAAGTAGTAGACTAAGGCACTTCTTTCCATTCTGCCACTGGACTTAGTATCCAACTGAGCCAAACCTAAAACAAGCACAACACAAGAAGAATTGAGGATCTTGCTGCTTGTTGCACTGGTCATACACTACAAAACTTCAACTCAGGTCAATGATTGGAGTGTTCATCATCTGTATCATAATGCAATCTATTTCCTGTACTCATATCTCAGTTTTGTTTTAATGTCTAACAGTTATGACTATGCAGAGAAAATTGTCATTGCAACCACCAGACCACTACATAGAGGGCACTGTTCACAGATGCAGATGCAAGCATTGAAAACATTTCTACCAAAAGTTAAAAGCAAACTCTGATGTGTTAGTAACGGCAAAATTTCATTTCAGATATCCTTCGAATACTTTCCATGACCTAGTAATTTGGCATCACAGAATAATTTAGTTTGTGTATTGTCTCATCACAATAACTTTCTCTGTTCATGTGTTGTAATAACTTGTCCCTATTTTGTTGTATATTGTGCTGAATTTGTTAAATATTGAATGACAGAAAAACAATGTTTTTATTTAGACAAGTCTGCATAGATGTACTCAAGAAGCAGAACACAAGCTGATGAGAAACTAATAATACCTGTACTCAGACTCGATATTATAAGGGGTAAAATTAGGCGTTTCAGCATACGCATCAGTAACTCCCCGGGAAAGCCAATGAGCAATATGGCCGGAGGGACAGTCCAAGGATGATGCCAAGCACCACCCCGGCAACTGTCAGAACCAATAATAGGTTCTTTCTGATCCATCCCAATATCTGTGTGGAGTAAATTACAGCAGATTTACAAGCCATCCAGGCTCCAGGATTATGCAAACGTCTGTCATATCATTCAAATATTGCTGTGTTATCCTATGGTATTCTGTCTGTGGGTTGGACTCTATACAGTGCCATGGTGCAAAATTGATTATGCAGTGCAAACAATGTTGATAAACGGCTTAACATATGAATTACACATTATCATGAAGGTTTGTGACTGTTTATAAAATCAATGTAATTGTGGAAATTTAGTTGAACAAAAGGTGACTGGCAGCATGTAGCTATGTTTGGATTTGAGAAACCAGGAGATAATGTCACTTTTCTTAGTCTTAACTGAACAAACAGATACAGAATGTATTAAATAAACAACTATCATTATTGTTTAATGATCAGTATCTCTATTGACTTTTACCATTCTGACTTCTGGTATATGAGTTTGACCCGTTTACCGTCATGTTTTCTTTTCTATTGATTACAACCAGATCTGTATTCTGGGGAGGGGGGATGAAATAGTTCAGAAAGTTCAGAGAAGTACATTTGCTTACCTTGGCATGCCAAGGGACTGGCTGAATGGCGTCAGTGTCTGAACCTGATTCAACATTCACCATGTTGAACATCAGTTCAATTCAGTGCATAACTTCTGGAAGATGAAAAAGAACAGCACATACCGCAAGAGTTGCTAAATTGCCATATTAACAGGGTTCAGCTGAGCTGATACTAACTCTCCGTACAACGATTAAATCTTATCAAAGGAAGGAATGATTGGAGAGATGAAAGAATACATCGGCTGGACAGAGAGACATGTGTACTTTTAGAATCTAAGACTGATATTGACGCAATAATATGTCCCCTCCCAGCCCACAATGGACAAAGGCAAACATTGCATGACTTAATAGACAAGGCAAACCCAGTACATCACAGAGTGCACAGTTTGCTCTTGAAAATCCATTATTGGCCAGGAAGAAGTACATAAATTCTCTTATTTTATAGTTTTGATATTGCCAGTGAATTTCTAGATGTAGAAAACATCATAGGCCACAATACTGGATGATCGGATACATTTTCATTAATAATCTTGACCAATGATGTCACAGAATTCACTGGTATTGACAAAACTATAACACAATAGCATACATACAGACAGGACAGACAGACAAAGTCAGATATACATGTGAGTTGTCAGCTATCTTGTTTTACTTATCTGGCTGTACATAAAGAACTATTATTCTCATAGAATACATTTTTTACCGGAAAACATCCTTCCCTAATGAATCTATTGATCAAACAGACAGTAGATAGATACACAACTAATATTATTGACTGTTGTTTATACCATTGCTACATTGAAAACGATATTGAAATTAAACCTATCATTTATTAGCTACAGCCATGATTAAATTATGTGCATTTCCATCAACATGCCTTCAGAAAGTAGGAAGGATACATGGTTAGGAACGTATTTTACTTCTTATGTTGAATATAGTGTGACATGTTGAACATTTGGCAAAATTATATTGGATTTATGAGAAAAGAAAATAGAGGATGGTATGTAGGGTAGCTTGGGTGCACCAAAACACACATTTATTACTTTGCGTCAATATAACTTATTCTCACTCCTGTTGAATACAGGCTTCCCTTTCATATTTCAAGAAGGGTTTCACTGGAAAATATCCTTCTGCAATAAATGTGTGATCACTAGTCATCTTCTGATCAATCAACTTCAGTAGTTTGTATATGAAGTGTTGGAAACAATGTTTTAAAAAGTTACATGTACTGTAATCTGTCTGAAACCAATATAAAGTGAAAATGCAGCAAAATCGCCGGGGACGCAGAGCTAAACCAAAATTCACACGTTAGCACAGACACGCATCACTGCGTGCCGTCAGACGTACGCGTAAATACGCGTTAACTAGACCCCTACAAAGGAACGCGCTTGTAGTGAGAAAGCAGCTCTCGGCACACAAAACCCATTAAATAGTAGTAAGGGAGTGTTAATAATTTATTTCCAGGGGCCTGGAGGATTTTCTATTTTCCTGGTGATTTTTTCCATGCACCCCCTGTATATTATGGAGAACATCTATGGCCCCCTTCATATTTCCTGGGGTTTTTTTCCATGCCCCCGCACCAAATATATACATGCGTGCTCACATACTAAACATAATACAGTCTGACAAGTTTATCACACTTTGCAGGAACAATGCCGTGGTATAATGATATAACAAAACATTTCAAAGTTACAATTATAAAGTGGCCATAAAAAGCTCGTTTGCCCTGCATATCACGAAATGAGAAAGACATTTTTACCGTCCTTTTATTGTGATTTACCGACAATAGCAAACTGAACATTACTGAGTGTTCAAGAAATCATGATAACTCTGTTAAGCCTGTCAAATTTCCCGTTTTATAGTTTAAAAAAAGAAAGATAATTTGTTACAAAATATGCGATGAATGTCCCTTTTGTGTATTTGAGATGTACTGTAAATAGCCTGCAAGTATCCTTCCTTTCCAAAATGTTGTCAGTAGTATATATAACTTGTTTTCTGAGACACAAATTTTGTTTTCCCCCCATTTTCCCCCCATGGGAAACCCCTCCATATAGCTAAAATGACACCTACCGGAATGTACCGTACGCGTACGTGAGTTCATATACAGGTCACCGAACTCATTGGGGAATTCCCCTGACATGTCTATACACGCAGCCCACACACAGCTGTCTAACCCATTTATAAACACACAACATGTATAAACATGTACGTGAGGGGAATTCCGTGGGAAATTCCATGTGACACCATCAAACTAGCCTATATAAAGGACTTTTACCTGTGTTGTCAGTCGACGGAACCGGAGTCTAGCTGATGTTGAACTCGAGAGTTAACTAACTTTCATATCCATTTAACCCATAATGCCGTATGTATCTTTCTAGCGGTGGACTAAATCCTTCTTTTTTTTGAATTTCTAGTGCTTGATGAAATATGTCCTGAATAAGTTCTGAGGCCTCTTTTGTTGCACCTTTTTCATGTATTTGAGTAAGCAATTGTTTATATTGAACATAATAATGTTTATACTTCTCTCGTCTCTTCGCTACACCTGTTTTTCCTTGTATTACATCAATAACAACGCCTGGTATAGGAGTTAAAGCTAAAAGAACTGGTACTGCCGGAATTGCTGCTATGACAGCAGAACTTACAAGAATTCCCTTAGTCACATTAAGAGCCATATCAATTTGACCCATTAATTTATAACTGCGGCGATATGCAGCGCTAGTTCTTTCGATATAGTCGGCCAATTGTTCAACGCTTTCAACAACTGAGACGTGCTTTTTTTTTACTGTATATGTAAGGAATGATAAAAATAATTGTAGTAATAGATAGACAATATGGTAGAAGGAGGAGAAGATATACCACTCCAGGATTTTGATGATGCAAATCTAAATGATGATGATGCTGCTACTGCTGAAACACCTTTTTTCAACGATGATAATGCCCTTGCAGAAGCCGATCCTTTCTAGGCTGGCCCGCAGGTTGATCGTTTGACTGAACTTAGAGTAGATAAAAAATTAAGTATGATTAGGCAATTCTTAAAGGAGAATAAGATTACTGACCCGGATGCACTAAATGTATTGGCTACGGATTCTGAAATTAGGGATGGAAAGCTGTATTATAAAAACCTCAAGCTGTCTAAAGATAGAGGAGGTGGATTTTATAAGCTCACCACATTAATGAGAGAAAAAGGAGGACATGAATTTATGAGAGATGTATTCGGAGGTCGCTCTAGCGCAGAGCCTGAATATGTGAGTCGTACATTGCATTCTGAAGATGTGAAAAATGATAAAATACCGGCTGAGAAGATGCCGCCAGAAGACATGGGTATATACAAAGATGAACTGACATTCTTACGGCAAGATGCTTCTGGTAATGCAGATAAAATACAAGCTTTTGAAAATAAAATCGATGAATGGAATAATCTAAACCCTGAATATAGAGCTATTAATGATGAATTAAGGATTGCGAATATGCATCTTGATGATCTTAACAATGAAAAAGATAAAATAACGCTAGAGAAAAGAGAAGTTGAAAAACAGTTAAAGGAAGTTCCTGTAGAACACACCCAAGCAAAAGTAAAAGCCGATAAACTACTAGCTGAACTTATAACAAGAGAAGCTAAAATTGTTGATGGAATTGAATATGAACATGATAAGATCAGTGAGGCACGTGAAAGTCTGGCTACGACTAGGTCTCTTCGTGATCTAATTTCCGATCCAGAATTGTCACTCAGGCTGAAGCTGACAGAGTTATTTAAACGAA
>LD369908.1:0-23390 GCA_001465055.1 Ptychodera flava
TGTCATGCACCGGCATGCGTTGGCTGCACGTAAAAGCAACTCAACTTTCCCAGATCAAATGGTCAGTATCTTGTGAAAACAGCGACATAGCAATGAAAATTGTTTTAGTCTGTGCTTTTAATCAAATGAAAATGCATGTGGCTCAATTTCAACGGCCTAGGTCCGATGTTTCCTCTCGTCTGATCATCGTCGTAAATGACACGCCTCTTTACGGCAACAACTCAGCGCTACCCGTCAAGCGATTGATTTTTGCGTAGGTCAGCGGAGCGAAAATTATTGCTCTGGCTCGCGAGAATGTCGTCTGATAAACATTTCCGTGCGTTGTCGCCCCCGTATGTATCTGTTGCGTTTTTACCGTACATGTAGGCATTTGTAATCTGTGTACTGTAATTCCCCGGACTGCCTTGCTTTTACTAGTTGTATTATGGTGTTTACTGCTATCAGCCCTGAATATTAAAATCCAAAGCACTCTTTCATTCTGCACCTATCTTTGTCACACATTCTCTTGTTTCTTCCGATGCTCTGGTCTCTGGAACTTCGCTTTTGCTTGCAAATGCTTTCTAGTTTTTCTATCGTTTTGTAGAACATGATACATGACTGATACAACGGTGAAAGTTTCCAGGACTTCAAAGGATGATTTCCTGAGTACCTCATTGTGTCAAAGCTTTGGTGAGTGAATAAAAAATACTTTGCTTTTACAGTTAGTAGATTTTTGTAGGTCTTAGACGAAGGTAATGTAAGGTACAACCTGAAGAGCAATCTATGACAGCAAACTGAGAATCTATTATCTGGGACACTGTACTTTTCAAATGAATTGACAGTGTAAGGTACTGTGGCTGGTATGACCCCCTGGGAAGGGGAATATTTTTATGTTGGGGGTATGCCACCTACGTTGAAAATATCTAACCATGAATCAAAAAAATATATGACCCATTGTGAGGGATATTCTTGACAAATTAGGGGACTATTTAGCTATTATTTTACTGCATTTGAAGATCTCCTTTGTTACTGACTCAATATAATGGATTTGTGGATAAAGAGTGACCCATGTTTAGGCAGTGATTTGTAAAAACAAGAGTTCCATTTAGGCAGGACATACCCATACACATTTTCATGAGAGTCATAAAATCAATGGTTTATTCCTGAAAACCTAATATTGAATTCAATGTTCTATGAACAGTGATATAAAAAACGTTTTGACTAAAAAAGAGAAAACTGGCCTCAAAATTGGTATATGTATATATCTTTATCATTTGAAATAAAACTAACAGAGGTCATCCCTGACAAGTTATAAACCAATGTTATTGGTATTGGACAAACAGTTTCAGAGATGTCAGAGATGCATTTGTTTGAAGAAAATTGAGCAAAAATTGATGATCGGTAAGGGGTAAACAGTCCGGGTTATGTCCATATAGAGGATAGTTGGGATAAGCCAATGGCGTACCGTATATGTAATGAGGTTAAGGCAAGAACCAATCACATACTGTATATGTAATGACGGTTAAAGGTTAAGTGGGTTCACTTTGAAATATTATGCTGACATCGCGATCTGACCTGACAGATCCACCGATCGAGTGAGACTGTTGGCTACCTGGAAGTGTCTCAGCCCGAGTCGGTTTGCGACGTTCTACCGTGTCAAAAATTGTAAGATTTCTTCAGGAATAGTTTTCTGGGTTTATTTACCCTTGACCATGTTCGAGAAAGAGTTACTGGACGTTTTTCATGCTCTTTTCCAGCTTTTGGTTAACTTCTCGGCGATTGATCCGGCGCGCGTTTTTCTGAGCGAAGGGTCAATCGTACTGGGAAATGCACGGTGATCGAAAATATCGTGCTCCATCGTGCTCCGATGACCGACAAGAACAGTTGACCCATCGTTGCAAAGCTTGAAACATTCTCTACACTACAGATGGCAAGGTTAAATCGAAATTCGACCAAAAATAGGCGATATTTGGCGACAAATAACTTACTATAGATTTACAGGGGTCAAATCCTGATTTCTAGGAGCGGTACGTGGCCAGGAAAATCATCCAAAGAAGTAATTTTCGATGTACTAACCACTTGTATCGGTCACCATCTCGACCGTACTAAACATTGTGCGTAACGTCTACATCTAAAAACTCCCCAGTGTTAAAAATAAAGGATGAAATCAAGCCGAAAAGTGCCGAACTCGCTGCAATCTGCGAGCCTAGGTTTGCATGGTTAATTATTCCTGACGTTGCGACGATAGGTTCGCTGATTGGTCAATCATAGTATCCTCTATATGGACATAACCCGGACTGGTAAAAGTGGGGATACCCAAAACATTTTTACATGAGACAGTTGTTCTATGTAGATGAAATTATTTTACTCTAACATCAAATTTTAAAAGTTTTGTATGAGGAGGGGGATTCTCGAACCCCATATAGGGTCATTGGAAATGCCTGGCCAATAAAGCACAGATATTAGTAATCTAGAAATGTAGTGACTACAAACCCTGCATCTGGCTTCAAACTGTCCCTGTATTTTCTTGATGTAATATGCTTGTCTTTGTTGCATCTCACTGTTAGAGGACACTGGGAGAATTCAAACTGGTAAAGATCCAGTGTCCATAAACATCAAAAAGTATAAATGTATGTTTGATGCACAGCTGTAACCCTTACCGTGCCATGCAGAATCACTTTCCTATACCGGTATATGCCAAATCAGGAATAACAGTATAAATATGATCTGAAACGTTTGATATAATTTTCAACTACTTGGCAGTATGTCATAGCAGGGTTTAGTCAGTAAAAACTTGGTGTTTATCGTATCTGGGTTTTCAGGGGCCTCCAAATGTTCAACCCCTTGGTAAAATGCAACAAATGGGAGGTATTATGCCTTAATGGCTTTATAACCAGCTTTACCCGATTATGATTTGAACTTGACAGGAAACAGATTATAAAGTCAAAACCTGCTGAAATGGTCACCCCTAAAGATCTGTCACCACTCTATTTAAGTGGTCACCTTGTGGCAGTCAATGTTCCCGGCCCTCAACAGAACAGGCACCTTACTTATGTGGTGATGCTCAAATTTGGTACAAAACCTGTGTATATTTGTATAAGCCATGCATATCTGACTATGCATGTTATCTGTTAAAAATGCTTAGAGTAAATTCAAAAAAATGTGTATACTTTTATGATTTCTACCTGCGTCACAGTTTATTCAAAACTGAGACGCTTGTGTCATACGATTTTATTTAAAGAGGCACATGAGATTGAATGATGATGATTATTGTTATCTTTTTTGTGAATTCAGTACTAAACTCACCACCTACACTGAAGTGTAGTGGTCATTTTTTCTTGGTCCTATGCATGACCATTATATGGGTACATACACAACTTTGACTGTAGTTGCGACATGGACTGATTACAGCGCTTGTCATTTGAGTTTGGAGTTTCACTGTTTGGGACACATGGATTTCTTGACTGTGAATTCGCACAAGGTGTTTTAGTCTAACACACAACATCAGAGGATGTGTCGATTGCTGCACGTTCTCTTATCATACAGAATATTAAAAAATTAATACAATAGCTGTAGCAGAACTTTTACCTCTCAATTTTTTTTCTTGGTTCACACATATGACTGGCTCAAAACTCGTGAATATACCCATGAATATATAAATAAGTTTCTTTCAGCAAGGCATAGACAAAAATGAACTCCGTGTGACTTTAGATAAATTGTTGCATGTCGGTCGAGTGATTTTTTTGTGTGGAACGCCAAACCTTAGGGTGTAAAAAAAGAAATCTGTGCGTGTTGAACAATGAACCTCCAAAGTCAAATAACAAGCGCTGTAATTTAAAACATACAATCAAAGACTCCTTAATACCTTTCTCTCCCTGTTTCTTCAGATCAGATTGTTCCAATTGATGTTCTAATTCTGCTACTTTGTCCTGAAGTTCCTTGAACAGCTTCTGGTTCTGTTCAAGGTCACTCTGTACTATCTCTTTCTCTCTGCTTTTCTTAATGCGCTGACTGACCAATGACTGCTTAGTGCTCTCTAACTTCTGTGTCAGTTCCTTACATCTTTCTTCCAAAGTAGCCTTCTCTCCCTTTGCCTCCTTCAGTTGAGATTCTAGAGTTGCCCTTTCCATCTCAACTTTATAATGGATATCTTCAGTGGCTGACAGCAACACAAA
Source organism: Ptychodera flava (assembly GCA_001465055.1). Classification (NCBI taxonomy): domain Eukaryota; kingdom Metazoa; phylum Hemichordata; class Enteropneusta; family Ptychoderidae; genus Ptychodera; species Ptychodera flava. The sequence continues at coordinate 4,155 of LD369908.1, forward strand.
TGGACACATTTACAATGACAGTAAGTGTAAAACACTTATATTATCACATGCAAAAGCCAAGTTTGTTACCTTTGAACAGAAAATACCAGGTCGTTCTACATCAGGAAAATTTAATCTTGTCTATATCATACATTTTGGTGCATCATGAGTTTTTTGTGTCGAACTTTTTTATATGCTTGTCAATGTAAACAAACAGATAGCCCATATTTCTCGTATGATCAAAATTTGTTTCAAACGTAAACATTTTGTACAAATCAGTCATTATTATTAGAGTCCAACAATATAAATCCACTTGCCAACTTATGAGTCCTTGTTTTCAGTTTAAAGTGCTTGGAAAAAGGAAAACTTTTGACGTCTTAGTTTTCGAAAATATAAAATGTAATTTTCCCCATAGAGTTTACACAGTAATGGCAAGTGGCTTTTTGAATTTCAAGAATTGCAAAAATTTGGATTGCTTGTTTCACTGAGTTCTAAACTTCGCATGGTGACCCATGATTTTTACTGTTGATTTGGTAAGAGAATGGTTGAAAGTCGTTTTTCTCGGAAATAGCGTAACTTTGTCTGGGGTAAATTTCTAGGCTTATGCTGTCTTTGGAAATCGTGTATAACTTTGCAGAAGGTACGACGTGTGGACCAAGAAGACCTCTGGCATTTGTTCCGTACACATTGGTGAATTCCATGTTCCTCGCTCAAGCGAAGGATGACCAAAATGATTGACAGCTCTCCGATTACATATTGATATTGTTGAATCGTTATTGAAAACTACTCGTATTTTGCAAAAAGTAAAGAATTTTTGACTTATGGATATGATAAGTATATTATTTCCTAATATGTTCTTCATTTAGTCGGTTGAAAAATACTTTTGACGTAATAACTGTGTCACACTCGTATTTGACTCATGGTTGCACAGTTATTACATCACTCCTGTTTCCCTTTGCTGAACGAAGACAAATATTAGGGAATAATTTCTGAGTATTAGTATTGATGAGATGATGATAATCTAATATTCAAAATTTCAGTATCTTCTATGTCGGATGTAAATGGATGCATGGATTTCTTTAACAGTGTTATTACATATCTATAGGGTGAGTCAGTGTGGCCAAAGATCAGAATGGATTAAATGAGGATTGATATATGTCATACACTGTTTAACAACACTCCTTGGTAGATGATTATGGATATTTGTAATCAGAATTTTGATGTTGGGTAATATTTTATTTGAATATCTAGTGATCCCAATGAGAAGTACAAAGATAAACCACAAGTACTTACATTGTCCTTGCTCAGTCTGACTACTACCATCAATTCTTCCTGTGACCATTGCGTAAGATTTCTGACCAGTGTCTTTGTCCTGAGATTGTTTATATCAAAGTACAACAGTACAGTATATTTAATAGCCTGTACTTTCATTGGTTTCAATGAGATCATGGATTTAATTTTTTCTATGATGAATTATATAATATGAACAACTTGTTGACATATTTTGAATGCGTTAGTCCTGTGTAAAAATTAATCTATATCTCTCTTCATTGGAAATAATTTGAATTCAAATCTAGTACTTTTGTTTAATAATCGTAAACTTACATCAGTGGGTATCTCTTTATCATCTTCTCCTTCAATGACATCGTGGTACATTTTGACAGGTTCAAGTCCACCACCATCTCCTGAATGAAAAAAAAAGGATGTGAGCTAAGACAACTTGCCACTATGAACCTCTGTGAAAAAACAGTAGATAATTGCTTAAAACGCCTGTCATGATTGTCAGTCAGACGTGTATCTAGGAACGATTATCCTTCATTCAAATGAAAGTGAAACTGTTAAAAATAAAGTATATCTTATCCAAAGGAAGATATTTTACATCTCACACGGCTAAGGTTTACGTAATATATGAACTATGAAATCTCTTGTCTTCAAATCCAGATTGAGAAGATTGACTGACTTAGGGATGCTTTCTCCAAGGAAAGAGAATCTCCTGGTTGGATTGATACAGCTAAATATCCAGAAACACCTGTTTTGACTCAAACAGTGCTGAATTATCATAAGGTAGGGGTTTTATCAGTTTAAACTTGTAAAATGTACACACTTTGTCCTAAAGCACCCCTGCATTTGAGTTGTGACTGAGGTGTCTCATCACATGATGTGGATTTTCTTCATGAAATGTGAAGAACGCATGCAATGATAATAAAGTGACAGTAATTGATCGTCATCCAATTGTCAAAACGTTAAAAACAACATGATACTTTTCACAGCTATATATTTAGAGACATCAAAAATTTTCCATTTAGTCAGGTAGTTGCACCATTTATGGTAAACATTACCTTAATTGCTTGTAAAAGTATGAAACACGACAAACTTACTGTTTATGAAGAACAGTTCTAGTTCATCAAATCTGGCTTGGTCATATGTTGCTTTCAACTTTAGCTGTAATCCAACTTTTTCAGCCCCCTCTCTCATCTCATCAGTTATCAATAGTGGTTCAAATGAGTGTGGAAAACTACCAGATAGACATGTTTGTTTCAATCTGTACAGATTATACAGAGTAGGTAGGTCAAGTGAGATTGCCAAGGAATCTTGTTTCATACTGGTCACTGTAACTTCACCAAAGTTGTCGCTACAGTTTTGATCTACTCTTCGGACAGAATTGGTATTTGTTATGGCCTCACATTCAGTTTTGTCCATTTCTGCTTTGATCTTCTCCCATGCTGCTTTCAATTGCGCCTTTTTCTCTCTGACACTTATCGTTTGGACTTGACTGTCAAGCTCTATCATTTGTTGCTGGTAGGATTCTTCATCTAGTCCAACATGTACCATAAAAGTATCTGAATCTGGTGTTTAGAAACCAGATGAGAACATGTTATATGGCTAAAACTAACTTTGCAGTGAAGTCAAACTCAGTCAAAGTCAGTGAATGTACAAACTATTAAATCAAGGTTACACCAGAGCAAGACTTGTCTCTACATTCAAACGCTTTTTTGGCAGGTATCGTAAGCTGGTAGATAAATACAATATCTCTCTTCGACAAATGATCACTGATGGCATCGGTGACACTGGGCCTTAGTTAGTGACCACTACCTATCTGACTTACAGATTGATATATGGCGGATGCCACATGTGGGGCAGGATGCGCTTACTATTTTCGAAACACCTGACATCACTTCTTGGTCTTCTGGCCAGAGGTCCATATATCTTTCTTTCATGAATGTGACTTTGTTTGTGTACCGTCTATTTACTGTCTGTTCTGTGCTGTTTTGTGTCTATGTTTACAACTATTGTCTTCAGAATTCCGACCTACTGTCATTTTAGTTTAGCGACATATTTTCACTCAAATTCACAGGTTTTTGACTGATCTTTTATTCATTGCATGAAGTACTGAATATAAGATGTATATGTTTTGTGAGAAATGTAAAATCTTCTCTTATGTTTCCTCGTGTTGACGTAAAGATGATATGAAGTCAAAGGTCAAATGGCGTCCAATAAAATCTGAAATTAATGTTCTCTGCGTCCTCTGATACTGAAGTGTATGACAAAATTCCAAACGTTACTGACGCAGGAGTGTAATACCGTTGATTACACTAGTGTGCACTAGTTTATTGATACAATTATAAGCTGTATCTACTGTAAAACACTTCTAAAGTAGAAGCATGCTCTTGTAGCATTTTCGTGTTTTCATTGCAATCAGCGGTTTTTAATTTACCTAAAAAGACATTCAAAGGGAGCCTTCAGTTATTACGGCCGGGATGGGCAGGTAAAATCCGGAGGTGTCGAGGGTACATAAATATGGAGATTTACCAATTTTTGTATTTGAAAAAAATTATTCGTAGTTTCCCCATAGACTACCATGTATAGTGTATGACCATTTTCAGTGAAATTCCAAAATCAGATCTCTTGTACACATAATACGCACATTTAACCATGATATTCTAACCAAGTACAATTATCTTAATTATTCAACGTCTGTAGTTTTTCATTGGAAAAAATTATTCCCAATTTTATCATAGACTCCCATGTATAGTGGATGAACATTTTTTATGAAATTCTGAAGTCATTTTTTTGTCCACATACCAGTTGTAACAACCCTATTCCAATTAAGTACATTTATGTCAATTATCAAATATCTATAAATGCATAGATATAGTTTTATATTGAAAAAGTATTTGATAATTTTCTCATACACTACCATGTATAGTGAATCAGCATTATTAACAGCAAATTATCAATTAAATTCAGATATCAAAATTTTGTACACACAAAAATATTGCAATCCACCTGTAATTTCTGTCCAATCCCTTTGAGAGGTGATTTCAAAGTTATAACAAGTCAGAAGGGGAAATTTGAACATTAACATCTTGTGAGTTTGTAAGGGGGCGTCATTTGAAAAAAATCTGAGAATCTTTTTAGTCCCCACGGACACCGTCTGGGGGACTTATAGGTTTGGTCATGTCCGTCCGTCCGTCCGTCCGTTCACGCAGATATCTCAGAGACGCCTGGAGCGATTTCGTTTAAACTTGGTACAAGGACAGTACCCTACCTCATACAGATGCACGTCGATTTGTTTCACAATGCGATCAAATTTGGCCGTGTTAGAGGACTTTTTAGTTTTCACCTCCATAGACTCCCATGTACCGGTATAAGGCAGTCCATAGACTCCCATGAATAAGGCCAAGAAAAATAAAAATTTAGTTTCTCATCGTATTCATATTGCAAAAAGGATGCAGTGACACAGTTTTTAGTCCCCACAGATAAAGTCCAAGCCTTTCTTAGGTAATCAAGTCTTTATTTAGGAAAAATTAAACAAAATAGCGTTGGTTTCATTCATTTTCACTCGCATGTATTAGCCCAGTGGCCACAAGCTGAACACATGGAACCGGAAGTGACGTATCAAACTTGCTTTCGCTGATTACTGCGTCTCACGTGACCAGACGAGCAGCACGTAATAAGGCACAAGACCACTAATTAATTTCCCATTGGCCACCACAGTAGCGTTGAGCTCAATTTTCCTATTTTAAAACATTCGGCGGCACGAATCTTCTTAACAGGTGTTAGGTCATGACTACTGGTGAATTTTGCGTCTGGGCATTAAGTCCATGGAAATTTTGAGATAGCGATGAAAATAGCGCCCTGAGTGATGTTTTCGACAAAATTCAGGCTTATTGTTATGATTTGTATGAGCCCAAGAACTCCTCATAGTACCACTGAATTCAGGCAGAAAAATATCTTTACAAAAATACCTCATATTAAAGTCCAAACTAAACAAGCACCCATGCAGATATCAAAACTTCAAGGTCTGCACTATTTTTCTTCCGAACTACGTGGTTAAGGAACCCGGAAGTGAATTAGTGGTCGTGTTACAACATAGCGAACCTTACATTGACAAATTTGCACAATTTTAACACTAATGAAAGTACTGGTGAATCTGACTCAAATACTGAAATAAAAGAAAATTTAACCTAACACTTCAATTGCTACACCTGCCTCAAGACATACATTCATTGGCCCTATGGCAGCAATTTGCGTCATCTCTGTACCAAGCCATATGACACAAAAAGACATTCCTGGCAAACAAATTTTGTGTCCCAAACACTCATATCAGAATACTTTTACAATTGCTAAGTAATGTTCTTCCAATAAAAGATAATGATTTCACAAATAGCAATCCCTCCCACAAATTTAACCCCGGTTTCAGGCCTGTTTTCATCAAGTTTTTACGGAAATTTTGAATAATAAATTTCTCTGTAGAAAACCCCTATGGATGGATTTGCACGAATTTTTGATATAAAAGCAAGAAATTGTATGTCTAAACGATAAAAGTACTGGTTTGACAAATTAAGTTGAGTAAGGAAAGAAATTGACAAAAAGCTATGCCATACCCCAATTCCTGACTGAGTCCAATATGGCCGACAGCAGGGATTTGGGCTCCCCAAGTATATCAAAATTAATGTCTGAGTGGTTTTGACATATCTTTATATTTTAAATAATGTTCGGAGTGATAGAAAGTGCAAAAACTTGTTATTTTTCAGCATAGGATATAATATGTACTGAATTATGCCCTATGAGGCTTCCTTGGGGCACAGGGGGCTCGTTCTCCTTGTTTATTTGTGTCTGTGTTGGTTTGTGTGTATTTGTTTGTGTTTGTTTATTTGTTATTTTTAATAAAATAACAGTGAAAAGCTATTTTGTTAATATTTGTCAATAAAGAGCAGTTTATTCATTTATTTATTTGTTTGTTTTTTTGTTTGTTTGTTTGTTGATATGTATTTCCGATGGTTAGGGTTGGGGTTAGGCTTAAGTTAGGGTTAGGTTTAGGGTTAGGGTTAGGGTTAGGGTTAGGGTTTGGGTTAGACTTCACTCCCTCTATATATTCAGACGAGGGAGTGAATAAGTCTAACCCTAACCCTAACTTAAGCCTAACCCTAACCCTAACTCTAACTTAAGCCTTACCCTAACCCTAACCATCGGAAATACATATCAACAAACAATTTGAATATGTGTACACGGCAGGTATGAAAAAAAATTGTCTACATAAATGTTTTTGCTCAACAAGTTTCAACGAACACGGGTTTACATCCCCGATCTAGCCCGGGGTCACTGTTCTCCATCATTGATTAGTTATTTTCCCTCACCATCAATATTACGAACGATGGTAAAATATGGAAAGTCGATAACCGGCATTAACATGATCGTCGCGGTCTTGATCGTTCGATCTCTGGTGTGTTTATCTCTATGTATTGACTATAGAGGGCGTATATCAGCACTGAACTTGATGTTCCTTCTGCCATGATTGCCTGATTGCCTACACATTTGATCACATAACAAGTGGCATCATTGCGCACCCTTCGACTGGTGACGTTCTGATTCTGAGATCGAAGTTTTTAAGTAATGATTCTGAGATCGAAGTTTTTAAGTTCAAGATTCAAGATAGAAATAAAATAATTCCTAAAGCATTTTAATATCTGAATTATATTTTATTTATCAGTATATTACATCAAACTTTGAAAGTTGTGAAATTTGAATTCCGAATTTGCGTCTGAAGTTATAGGATCTGAGATCTGAGATCTGAAGGTAAAAATCTGAGGATCTGAATCTGAGGGTCCAGTTGCACACGTCGACTGCTTCAATGACCAATCTTACGACGTCACTTCTGGTATTTTAGTACACAGCTGTGTATTATCTCATGAGTGAAAGTAAATGAAATCGACTCGAAAGCCTTGCAATGATCATATCAGATTAATATTCCAAATTAATTTTCATGGTAAATTTCCCCTTGTAAAGGTTCAACAAAAAGTACACATACCATTAAAAAGCAATTATATGCACTCACAAATAAATACCATCTCATCCTGATGACAAACAACCATAACAATTAACTGTATATATTATTAACAATGTAATAAATGTGAAATTCCCTGAGAACCTTAGTCTGTTTAAATGGTTAAATGATTGACATGACACGATGTGTGATGATGATACAAAAAAAAATGTATCTTGTGCAATCACGGTGAAAAAAACCATAGTCCCCTTCTTGGTTTTTGCTCGCAGCCAGCGCACAGTACACTCCAATAGCCATTGCCCCTCCACAGAGCTCTAGCCAAGGAGTGCATCATACCAAAAACGGCAAAAATTGCCCCAAAATGTAAAATTGTAGATTTCATCATAACTTGGCGAGATCAGTGTAAGGATCAACCAGCTGATTGTAATAGCCGGTACAAATCTGCATGCCCCTTGAAGGGTAACTGTCAAGTCAAAGGCGTGGTTTACAAGGCCAAAGTATCAAGGAGGAAAACACGGAGAAGGTTTACAATAGACCTCACTGATGGCACCTTCAATACGCACTTCATTAACCATATGCAGTCGTTCTACAACAAGAAATATAAAAAGAGTATGGAACTTAAAACGCAAGAACCAAGTCTTTGACATTTCTTTGTCAATCATTGACAAAGCATTGAGCTACTCAAACATAAGCAAGCGATGCAATCTCTGTATATAAGAAAAGCTGCACATTATCAATGCTGAGAAACCTACGCTGTTGAACAAAGGGTCTGAGTTGGTTTCAAAATATCGCCACAAAAATAAAATATTATTTATCAAATTTTCACACGACCTACAAATAAAATGTTATGTCCTAAGTATGTAAAAAAAAGTGTGGGGCGAAGAATCCTTTCACTTCATCTGCCTGATGATTGCAGGATGCATGAAACTTAAGCAATATATATTGCTTTACGATGACGTTGCGAGTAGACTATTATTATAATTATTATTTCACTTTATTTCGGACTAAATCAGTCCATATAATTCATGATTCACGTGTAGAAAAATTTTCTTAAGGCATTACAAAAATATGATTTTCTGTGTTGTTAGAGAAAGACAAAATCAAAGGTACAGGGAATCGATCCACAATTTACAAATATCAGAGATGAAATAAAGACGATCATGTACCAGCCTAACGATCATGTTTTCACTTCCCGATAAGCGTGTCATAAAACCATACATTTGTTTTCTACGAAGTGCATCGAAGTTGTACAAATTATTGGTAACAAACATTTCACTTGCGCTACTCCATTTGTCAAATCCTAGAAATATCCGAGCCGCATTGTTGTAGGCGACCCTCAACTTTCTCAGGGCACTGGCAGTATGGTTAAACCAGAGGTGTGCCCCTTACAATTGATGACAATAAATCTTAAATATCGTACATTTAACATCAAAAGAACATGAGCAGAATTTCCTGAGAAGCATATATGAGGTGGTTTACGAAGCAACCCCCTACATAACACCCTGTTAAAGAATTTGTAAGTCGTGTACTTAACTGATCAACATAAATACTAAAGAGTTTTGGTGATAAAACTCCCCCTTGTTTCACACCGTTAGAAACTGTGAAACCAGATGAAACACAGTCGCCCCAATGAATAAATATACACTGAGTTCTATACCAAACAAGGAGAAATCTCACAATAAAGATCGGAACTTTACGGGAATTCAACTTCTTTAAAAGTGACCAATGATTTACTCGATCAAATGCTTTAGATGCATCTAAGAAAGTTACAATGACATCACTTCCATGTTTCCTATAGTAGTTGATAACTTCCTTTAAAACGAAAAGACACATATCAGTTGAATGTCCTTTCTTGAAGCCAAACTGGAAAGGCGAAGTTTCTAGAAACGACTCAATTTTACTCAAAATAACAACTTCCATTATCTTAGAAGCAATGTTCGATAATGCTATCGGACGATAGTTGTTTATACCCGTACTACATATATTACTATTATTATCTTTGATAATCGGGACTAAAATAGTTTCAGAAAGTCTGTTTGGACATACACTGTGAACCAACATTACTGTAAAGCACATACTAAGCAAAACTGACACTTTGGTACTAGCAAGAATAAAGTGTTCTGCTGAAAGTGATTCAGGACGGTGGACCAGCAGATTTACCCTTTTGTAATTTACCAATGGCACATTGAATGTCATAAGGAGAAACAAAAATTGCATTATCAATTACACAATCATCTATCATATCCAAAACAAGCTTCTGATCCCTGTTATTATGTACATCATTAAAGAGGTTACAATAATGTTCCCGCCACATTTCGGCAATATTTGAATCTCCACAGCTAGTAGCCGTTGACGCTGCTTGACCTGGATGGAGTCTCAGCATTAATCTTGTTAATTGAATGCCAGAATTGGCGTTGATCACCACAACGGAGACTTTTTCCAGCAGTACCAGCAATAATTTGACTTTTGTTACGTCGACAATCTCTCAACGCACACTTAAACGGGCATGGGTTCGACGTTTAAAATCAAACAAAGGTCCATGCTTGGGTTTTCCACAATCGCGCCATAATTTAAAGGCATCACGTGCAATTGAATGAACATCTTTAAGATAGTCATTCCAACCAGGAACAATACGATTCCCATTGATTTTAATGCCTGGTATCACCTGCATTCCGGCTGAGTACAGGCAATCAATGATGTTGTCATAGAATTGAGAAATGCTATCAACATGTTCTTTACATTTGCAATGTATATCTTTACAACAATGCGCATTACTAGGAATATTAATTTTTCCCAGAAGCCTATCAGAGATATCATAGAAAGTGTTACGCTGTTGATCAGTGATCTTAGCCCATTTCATCATTTGTTCAACTTTACCGGAGTCAGACTTAGGGGTAGATTCTGATGGTAAAATACCAATGTCATAGTTTATGCTGAGAGGTAAGAGATCGTATCGTACATGACTGAGATAGAATCTATACATTCATGAGCACCATAAGTAGAAATACAATGGTCTATCCAAGACGTAGTGCCGTGCACATCACTGACATAAGTAAATGAATTTTCAGGCAAAACAGCGCAGTCAGAAATACAATAATTGTAATCTTTGCAAAAGCTTTGCAGTGATGAACCGAACAAAGACTTTTTATCAGCATTCCAGTCACCAATAACCATACAGATATGAGAGTTACTAGATTGAACAATACAATGAATTTTCGCCAAATAGTCTAAAAATTCATCATAGTTTTCCCTACTGCAAGTAGGCATATAAACACATATAATAAGCATTTTACACGTGCCATTGTCAAATTCTACACCAGCAATTCTGCTGTCATCAAATGACTTAAAGGCGGAGCCTCCCTTTAAAAGGGCGCAAACCTATGGCGGCGTTCATTGTGTAAGTGGACACCAAACAGGCAACATGAGGGCACACGCTCCAGAAAATGCCACTTTTTATTTTTTTCCGACTGCAAAAACGCTGACAGACTGCTAAGCAGTCAGCACAAAGCTGCTGCCGATCGAACTCTGTGGTTATATTCAAATTCTAACGTGACTGGAAGACGTTTTTTAAGGAAATTCGAGTGTGGTGCTGGGGAATAAATGACCGTTGCCAATTTGAACCGACCGTCAATCAAACGGTTATATAAGCTCTACTTGCAGGATTAGCAAAAGGTGACAAAAGATTGAAATCAGTTTGTGTAATTAATGTAATAGAAATCAAACATAGTACTGGCTATGTATTTGACTGGGAGGAGAACTCCACTAATGCGAGAACCTGGGATTGAAAAGTGCGGCTTTAACTTTGATTGCATAATTGCATTACCAAGAGATTTGCGCCATAGCTACACCACCAAACGGTCTCCCAATTAACAGTTGCTTACTAGTATCAACTGGAGACTCGCCGTAATAGTCAAAATCTTTATGTACAGATGATAAAAAAGCAATGTTATCTTTCGTAAGCCAGTGTTCCTGTAGTAAACAAATGTCGTGTGTTTCACAGAGAGCTTGGACATCATTTATCGAGTTCCTAACGGATCAACAGTTGTATGACGCGATACGTAGCTTTTTCATCTAATATGAGGTTGATAAAACTTCCTGATCAGCACTCCTTCAGGCCAAACATCTGGATTCAATAGAGAGTCAAAATTCAACGAATTCAACGAATTAACAGTGATGCGGAAGGAAGCATATGACTATTAAAATATACCTTATAAATATAATTCCTATGTTGGAGACATGCGCGCAAGAATATATATATATATATATATATATATATATATATATACACAGACACTTTTTTTTCAAACTTAAAATATAATATGCCCTCATTTCATAGCTATTAAAATATTCGCCTTTTTGCTGTACTGGCAACTCTTAATTATTATACATCACCTGTATTTTCTTTAGCTGTTATGGAATCTAATGGCGGCGGATTCCCCTCATTGGTACTGGTAGCTCTCATTTTCTCATCTGACATCCCATATTGCGCTGCCGTGGTTTCTTTAGTCTCTAAGCCTTTGACAGATATCCCAGGTTTCTCGGCTGTGGTTTCTTCAGTCTGTAGCCCTTCTTTGACTAACATTCCAGATTGCAATGCTGTGGTTAAAGATTTCCCAGGTTGCATTGCTTTCACTGAAAAAGTATCGTTATATTTAGAGACAGACATCTGGGTCTGCACTGGTGTGCTTTCTACAGCTGCCACATCTTCTGTGACTGATATCCTGAGTTGCGTTGATTTTATTTCTAACGTTTCTGCATCTGTGACAGTCATCCTAGGATTCTCTGCAATGGTTTTTGTAGTCTTGATACCTTCTGTAACTGTCATTCCAGGTTTCACTGCTGTACTTTTTCTTATCTCCACATCTTCTGTCATTGACATCTCGGGCTGCACTGCTGAAATCTCTGTAGTCTTGATATCTTCTGTGACTGGCACCCCACTGTGCACTGCTGTAGATTCGGTAGTTTCCTTATCTTCTGATTCTGTGGTGGTTTGGTTTGTTTTTATTCCTCTTGTAACTGGCATCCCTGTGTGTGTATCGTCCCTTTGGTCAATTCCTTTTTCCTTTTGTTTCCCATTTCCATTGTATTTTCCTGAAAAGTAATTGCATACTGAAAATGTAATCTAAATATCTATAATTTGATGTCTATTGTAACATGTCTTATATATCTACTGTACAGTTTTTTCAAGGATAAACTCTAGTATGCGTAAGATGCCTTATACTAGGATATGAAGTATATTCTGTATAATTTAATGTTTACAGTCTTATTATTATTTGCTTTACGATGACATTGAGAGTAAGACTATTAAGATATACTTTAGTGTATGACCCGAACATGTAATGTAGATCTATTTTGTACAAAATAGCTCTCAATGTATTCATTTAAACTGGTCTTGGCAATCTAAAATGCACAGTCTCTAAGTTTTTTTCTGAAATATCTAATGTGAACATCATTTTGCAGACTCAAAAAGCCAAACTCAAAGATATTGGGCCTGAAATGTATTTCACCAAAAATAAATATTACCAGTTTCCTTTACAAAATAAAAGGCTCACAGAGATTCCAATCAAAATGCCCATTAAATGTGCCTTGCATACACTTGCTACATATGATCAAGTGAAAGTTACTACTAAATGCTAGAAAAGTTTTGAAGGGTTATCTAAACATTATATTTTTATGCATGGTTTCATTGGTGTGTTTTAAAGTTTTCCAATGGAATCTTTAGTAACTATAGTAGCTTTTTGACAAATGGGAAAGTGTTTTAGCCATCTATATCTCACTTATTTTATTACAAATATCTTGCTTGTGCTTTTTCATTGAGGTATATGTAAAAGTATTGTCGATATGCTTACTTCTGTCATGGAATCAGGGTTTCCTATTTTATTCATTTAAACTTTTCAATATTAGCGAAGCTTTCAATAAGATCTGAAAAATAAATTCTTAACTATGAATCATGCATAATGGCAAACATTAAACCTTTGGCATTTTGTTGTTCTAAATTTGATTATGGTTCATATGCTGTTGGACTCTTTTGTATGATTATTTTGTCATGGCTCTTAGTTTCATTCATAGCATATATCAAGTAAAAGATAAAAATAGTTGTTCTTTAATAAATACTTTATGTTTATTAGCCTAAAGTGTACCTGATTTTATAGTCCTTTTCTCCTCTTTGAATACAGAAGCAAATTTTGCCAAGCTTTCTGTGACCACTTCGCTCTGACTGAAATCTTCTTTGAGTGTCCTTGCATGATCAAAAGCTTCAGTGTTGGAAGTTAGACATCTTGATATTTGTTTGCCCATGCATGTCTCCTGACGTGTCATGACACAGAAAAACGTATGCATTGGAAAGTGTTTTTCAATCATACAAGCAATGTGTGAATCATCCTGGACTTTTGTTGGTAGACCAGCTGCCATTGCTTCCAAGCCTTCAAAACTGTAGTCAGTGTAGCATGATGGAGGAAGGCAGAGGTGAGACTGTTGAAGAACTCGTAACAACTTCTGTACTGAATAGGCTGGATAAAGTTTTGGCATGACATTAGCACTGTTAAGTTTTTCATTGAGATATCTTCTTGTTTTATTTACATCCTCCATGGAAACACCTTTAATCTTCCACTCAGGGCATAGCTTATGAGATTCCTTCAACTTGTTAGCAACATTCCCAATAGATGCAGCTATTAACTTACACGTTTTTATGGCTTCTTGCGTTTCAAGCTGTCCATATGTCAATATACTGCAAGTTCCAGTGTCTGTTCCATTCACCACTTCACCATCAAAGTAAACTTGTCCAGGTTTTGGAAGAATCTCTTCATGTGGGATATCTGAAAGTTTTCTTCCATCGACTTTTGCCCTGTAGGCATTTTTAAAGTATTCATATATTTTAGGACCAATTGAAAACAGCACATTAGCTAAACTTGCCATTTTCAACATATCTTCCTCTAATTCAGCCTCGTCATCATCCATCTTGAAAAGACAGTTTTTCTCTGGGAAGGCATGGTTAATTAAGACTAGCTTGGCATCAGGGAACAGTGTCTCCTTGATATCTACAGCAGCCCATCCAGTTTTCGGAGCATAGCCAACCACATACTTGATGTTGTTGAGTTTTCCTAGCCCTGGATAATGGATTTCATGCTTCAGTAACCAGTCAACCTTTGGCGAATCTTTTTTCATAGGACCCCTCTCTTTCCGTTTCGAAGGAATCAAGGTAACTCCGCATTGTTTAGCATCTGTCTTCTGGTCTTCACTGAGTTCTAAATCTATTACAGTGGAATATGCAATGAGATGTTCACCAGCCTTGGCCTTCCTTACACAGAAATCATGGATTATAGTCCGGTGATAGTTTGTCAGTCCACAAGCATCCTTATTCCAAATGTCAAAAGTAAACAAGACCCCATTTGGCACAGGAGGAGATAGTTGGTGTAACTGAGCTTGAGGGAAAAGACTTTCATGAATTGCAGCTGCTGCATTCTTTGTCTTGGATGAAAAGCTGACAACATGTTTTATATGCTGCAGCTCCTTCAGCCCTGGGTAGTATCTGTCATGATTGAGTAACCAGGTTGGAGTAGGTTGATCTCCTTCAGGATCTGACCATTTATCTCTTGTAGCTGGAATCAGAGTAACTCCAACACTCTCTGCATCTTTTTTCTGGTCTTCACTGACTTCAACATCAAGTACAGTACAGTAGAATTTAGAAACTTTATTGGACTTAAGTGTGTTTTCTCGGAAATCATTGACTAGTGTTTTTGTTTGTTGTAATGTCAGGTCATCTGATTCTGTATTCCATGATGTCAATACAAGCAGTGCTTCAGAAAGTGTGTTTGCCATTGTCTCTGCTGGAGGAAAAATAATAGGTTAATAGGATTGAAAGGAGAAACAATTGTCTGTGATATCATGGTATGTATATGAACATAAATTTGTGATCAGTGGCACACCTACATAATCACAACAAGGAAAAATTTATGCAGTGTTTCCTGCAACTCTTAAAACAGTTCATAAAAGGACTATGTTGGTAAGCAGTAAAATTGTTTTATTTCATCGATGTCATTGTAGAATTTGATACACTGGTTTTTTTCTTCTTTAATTTTCAAAAAAGTAACCAATTGGTAATGATGTTAGTAAGCTTTAATCTGTCAAAATATGCTTACAAAACATTGTTAACTTAATAAACAATCACCATAGTACCTTTAAATGTAAGTCCAAAACTAATTGTGTTTCCTGCTGCCTGTTTTGGTTTGATGTGTAGTAGAAAGAGATATAAAGTTTAATCAATTCTTGTTTGGAAACTTTAAAGAAGCAGACATTGAATGTAGTGTTCATTTACAAAAGCTAATACAATTCTGGTGACATGTTTGTCTACTTTTCAAACAAGGCTAAATAAATGATATTGAGTAACTTTATAATAAGATACATAAGATAATTAGATATTATTCCCTATTATATTATAGCTTTGTCAATACCAGTGAATTTTGTGACGTCATATCCATACATTATTACTGATAATGTATTCCATTATTCAGCATTGCGGCCCCACAGCGAGTAAGTTTTTTTTTTTTGAAAACGAAAATAGGACTGCGCATTTAAAAGGAGGGGAAATATCGGATAAACCATGTAATGCATAAAACTATAAATCTTGACAATGGTTCACAATATTGATAATAATGTCTTACTGTACGATTTATTACATTTTTTGAGTCCTCACGCACGCACTTGCCGTCTGTCTGGCTGGCGCTCAGCATGCAGTCCCCGTCCGATACGCTGGTTGTACTACTACGTTTGTTTACAACATGGTTCGCTTCGTTGCTGTATAGGTGAAACAGAACTCAGTACGTTTGCAAACTCCTAGACGACACTGGGTTTGACACATGGCATATTATGTATGTCATCAGTGGCCATGTAAACGATGCAAGCGTGAAAGGCTACTGAAACCAGTCGTAAACGGGCCAACAACGGCAGCTCGCTGTCATCAACCTTGACCGGAAGTGTCTATGGAAATTACTACGGAGCCATTCAAAGTCTCGGTCCAAGTTCAGCTACTACCAACAATCATGACGACCGTGGACTCTCCGTTGATCCAACATCTCGGCCACCTAATTCTGATGCACAGACTGTAATCGGAGACAAGTTTCATTCATCGTTTTTTCCTCCATGTCTGTGATTTTACCTTGCCTTGTTCTCGATATCGCGACGGTACAGTATGTTTGTCAACTGTACCTTTCAAGCACCCGTTTACGTCAAGTTCTGTCGTTCGCCGAAATAAAATAGCTCTTCTCAAGGAGTCATCGAAAATTAAATTTATAGACACAATTATAATTGAAATATAAACATTTGAATAACAATGTTGAACTCTGTTGATATCGTTTGCAATGAATGCTGTACTACAAGGGACATAATAATGATCGTATTGATCAGCTGATACCATGGCATGCAGCTCGCTGATCATTCTGATGTCGATGTTTTCTTCATCTCTGGCATTTCGCCGTGTCTACTTTTTGAATGGCATGATATTTAAAGGTGATGTTTCAAGTTTGATATAGACGGTAGGGATGCAGTTACTTTTCATTTCCTTCGAAAATACATCGTTTCGTTTTTCAATTCAAAATGAACGGTTATGAACCGTGAAAGTGCTGGTAATTTTTTGTGCTGAATGTGCGTGTTCAGTGCAGTGCAGTGTGGAGTGCATGTGATGTGTACAGAGTCAGGGCCGATCATGCTGGACATCACGCTCACTGGCTTCGAACTCAGTTATAATTTCCTTTTTTATTTGTTTTCTACAACTACAAATTCACTGGCATTGCCAAAACTATAAAATAATAGCAATAATGCATCCCCTCCCGGCCCATAATGGACTCAAGCAAACTTTGCACTCCATAATGTACTCGGCTTCGCCTCGTACATTATGTCGTGCAAAGTTTGCTTTCGTCCATTATGAGCCTGGAGGGGGTGCATTATTGCTTAAATATTTTTCTACGTTCAGTGAAGAAAAAATACGTGTGACGTAATGACCGTGTCGACGAGTGGTGACACGGTCATTACGTCACGAGTATTTTGCGAGCTGAGCGAAGAAAAATATTGGGGAATAACATACTTATCACATGCACCAGCCAAGAATTCGTTATTTTTTGCAAAGTAAAAGAAGTTTTCCATGACGATTCCGCGTTTAAACTTTTTGTACTACTTTAGGAATAATATAAATACACAGTGCGCAAGTTGTCAATCATTGCCAGTCATCCGTCGCGTGAGCGAGGAACACGGCGTTCACATTCGTTCGTGTATGGAGCAAATGCCAGACAACCTCTCTGTCTACACATACCTTCCGCAAAGTTACACACTATTTGAAAGATAGCATAGGCCTAGAAATTTATCTCAGACGAAGATATGCTATTTTTCGGGAACAAAAATCGACTGAATCTCGACGGCGCGAACACTGTTAACATCATGCATCACCCTGGTTGCAATGCTTACGGAACCCATGGTAAGGCGGCCAGCTTCGAGTTCGTTGTTTCTGCAAATTATTCATGTAATGCCTTTGGAATATACAGGCGGTACACTTTTGTGTTTACATTGTTCGGATTATTATTGTCGTAGTCTGTGAAAAAAAAAGATTTTCATGACATGACTTTTGGAGGCCTGGACACCGCACTTGAACCCCCTTTGTTGCAGTGGAAACCATATGCCTACCGCATGAAAGTACAAAGTGCGTCCAAGGCGTCGGCGGGATCCATAGGAGTACGAACCCCCATGCATATTGGCGACAAAACTAAAACACGAAGAATAAACAATTTGCCTAGTTGATGTATTTTGTCAGACTCAAATAATCATGACCAATGTTTACGATATTTTCATGTCGGACGTATTTTGATCGTGGGAGAAATACCGGCCGCCATTTTGTTTACATTGACGAGCACAACGAAGATCAACGCAAAATAATAATAATAATTATTATTATTATTATTTCTTTAAAGCGCACTACACATACGCCTCAGTGCGCTTTACACATTTAAATTGATAAAATACCAGCAAAGCATGACAAACTTAAAGTGTAAAAACAATCAAATTATGCTAAAAACGTACCGTACATGGTTAAAAATGATGAAAATTTCTGCAGAGTTAAAACAGTCAAAATACGAAAAAAAATTTTTTTTAATTCTACAAAGTAGCAGAAAACGTTAAAATAAATAAAGCATCAACGGTTACGGTAAAATGGTGACCCTTCCAAACCATTAGTAATGGTGATTTACAAAAAGGTGAGTCTTTAAGGTAGCTTTACTCCTTTGTTTTGGTATTTTAAGTCAAAAACACAATTTTTTAGCTCCCATAGCCATATGTATATATGGCAATGGAAGCTATTCTTATAGGCTAGGGAAATGTCTGTATGTATGTATGTATGTATGTATGTCTGTATGTCTGTATGTCTGTATGTCTGTCCGTCAACATCAAAAACTCCAAAACCGCTGCATATTTCATCTTGATATTTGGTGTGTACATGGATGATGGGCTGTTAATGAGATTTTGTTCAAATGAAGTTGTCATTGCCAAAAATATGCAAATTAAGTGAAAAAATGTAAATACAGTCAAAATTGAAAATCTCAATAACCACTGAGCAGATTACATGAAAAATTAGCATGTAAGTACTTTGGGCTGACCTGAAATGATTGTGCTTTTTTTTATTTTTGATATTGTTGAAAATATGCAAATTAGTGCCAAAAAAGGCGTTTTTGGTAAAAAATCTTCTTCTTCATAACCGCTGGTCAGACAGCTTTGATATTTGGTATACAGATCCCTAGGGATTTGGATTTGTTCAAATTGTGATGAAATATGCAAATCTGTATTTTTAAGGAATTTTTTTGTCATTTTTGGTCAAAAATTTATTTCATCAAAACCGCTTTTCTGACAGCTTTGATATTTGGTATACAGGTCCCTAGGGATAACCCAACTTGGATTTGTTCAAATTGTGATGAAATAAGCAAATCTGTATT
>LD369934.1:0-10449 GCA_001465055.1 Ptychodera flava
TATATATATATATATATATATATATATGTTTAAATCTACATGACCATAGTTGACGTAACTTGTTATGTATATTACAGATACTATGATATGTTATGTTATTACTGAAATTTGTTTACCATTTTAAGATCAACTGAATACTAATTTTTCTATCTAACAAACCTTCCGATTTAAGGATATACATCTGAATTTACTTGATCAATGTTGACGATACTTGTTATGTACTGTGAAGATACTATGTTATAATATCATTGAAAGTTATTTTAGGATTTTTGCTTTATCTATTTACCTGTTTGCAAATTTGATAACCTTTCCTAATAAGAACAAAACATCTAAATCAACTTGATAAAAGTCGACGAGACTTCCTAAGTACATCGAAGATACTATAATAATATTAATTTACAAGGAATCTGCTAAACTTCTATTGAAGAAACAGAGGTACAATCTTTGATCATATGGTGGCCGAGTATTCTCATGCACTGCGTCTCGATTGTGCAATAACTACCATCCAACTTTCGCACTGTCTCGCAAAGCACGCTTCCAGGCCTTAAATTCAGTGTGTCGTAAACACAACTTTTTCATAGCAAAGAAGAGTGTTTCTTCAGCATTAATTGGTATTATATTTTATACATGCATTGCGGCACACTTTGGAGCTACCACGCAAAGACGAAACTCTCGTCAGTCATTCCACGAAGGTTTTTTTACCGCCATGGTCATTCTAGTTCTGCATTTCCGGTTCAGACGCTTGCTCTCTCCATTGCGATTGTTTACATATTTTTCTGCAGGACTGAAAGTAAAATTTTGAAGCAATAAATTTCAGATCAGAAAGCATGACTACACCTGCCATACATTAAATACACATGAACATAAAACTATGCACAAATCGAACTTGAATTAGCCTATAAAATGGTACACAAATTCACTGACATACGCTAGCTGTTATGACGACACACGCATTATACATGAACGGCAAGATGTCAATTTAAGCGTTACTTAAAATCACGATGTCTCCAAAGTCTCGCAAAGCCTCCAAAATCAAAACATACTATTACATCTGCCTATACTACTGATAACTAATAAAATAAACACACATAAATGCAACAAAACATTATAACTCGCGACACAGAGATCAAACTAGTTTTGCTCTCATGAATCAAAACATCCTATTTTGTACTATCGCTGGAACGCGTGTTAATAGTTTTCTCTTACTAACTAACTGAAAACTCATGCGAGTAATCCGAAAACGTGATACGCCATTACACTAATTGTAGTTGAATGAGCATTTCACTTTTTACAGTTTTTCTGATTAGCAATGTACGTCTTGCGAAGAAACGGGACACAAACTCGACTGGACAGGACTGACGTGACACACGACTGGACTGTTTACATGCATACGCTATGGGGTCGCTGATGTTCTCTTTGCGGTCACACAATCTTTGTATTTCATGGACAATAAATGACAAGTTGTCTTTTATTTACTTTGTATATACATTAAGTCACTGAGATAGAAAGAAATCTGCAGCTTTCAACACAAAAGACGGAAAGCTTCAGTAAAGATGACGATTAGGCGGGACATTGGAATGTACTGTGAAAGGTTTGAAGCTATGCTATGACGCAGTTCATTCGGTATCGCAACAGTTTCTGTATTGCATTTGAATGTGACTCTAGATCGCCAGAGTTTGCGCTTCAGCGTGGCAAAATTTAAACTTCAATGTATTTTCATTGTTTATTAATGCCATATAATCCCATTTAGAAGGAATGCAATGTTTCTTTGTCGCATCTCGGAATAAATCATTCTCTAGGATAACGGAATCCGACTTCAATCAGAACGACAACTTTATTCTGAAAATAAGTTCAATAAAGTTTGTTTTACTGCGAACTTCAGGATGTCGAGCAGCAGCTATCGCCCAGCTGATAATTATGCAAAAGTCGATTCACGCGTTCTAATCATTCCAAACCAGATAGCTCGTCGCTTCGCCACAGCTCTTTTGTTCTTTTTGCGGCAGTTTCTCATCCTCTTTCTCGACTGTCTATGGGTAGCAGGAGGATCTTTGTGCTCAGCACATTTTGTGACATTTTAGTAACTCCATGACAGCTAAATTTGCTCTTATTTCCTTGCTCGCACTCTAAAAGTCATCGTAAGTTCTCACTAATACAACCGTTGTCATTGATTAGACACCAATTGCGAGAAATAGAGAGATGACGTAATACTTGATTATTGCATTAATGTGATCTTCAGTCATCAAAAAAACAGTATTTTCATAGGACAGCATTACAGAACAGGTTGAGTAAAGAACTGATTGCTGCCCTATCAGGAATAACAGCTGTATAATTTGCTTTGAGTGAACAAGTTTAAGACTCCGCATGGTGCTTTGAAAATTTCAAATCACCCCTTTGTGCATGTATTTTTTTCTGTTCTCTTTCGCTTCGCAGCGCTGCCTCTAATTTTGCTTGTTTCTGTTTTTCCTGTGAGAAAATATTTGACAAAATCTTTTCTTAAGGTGATAACCATATGAACAAGAACAGCAACAAAAATAACTGTAATAATAATGTTATTATTATTGTTTTTGTTTTTATTGTTATCCGCATCATGAATAATGATTACTATAGATACTGATTATTATGGTATATCATTAGATTCCTCTGCTATAATCCCTTGAAAGTAATATTTAGAAAGGTGGATCAAGCATGCGCGCAAGATTTGGAACGAGAAATCCAAGATGATCGAAAAGACCGTGAAGGAGATTTTGATATTGAGAGAGCTTGTGAAGGAGCTCCAGTGTACCTGTAAGCAGAACACGTACCAGTCGATAACACCTCGGTGACCATAGTACTGCAAAATGACAACAAGTTGCACTCAAAAATTCTCTGACAGCCATAGTGTATCACTGAGACAATACGAGCTGAACCCTGAGCTAAAGTTTATTCACTGCAGTATGTATGATACCTATGCACTTACTTTGGCTTCTTGTCTTTCTTTCCTAACTTCTTTGGATTTCTCCAAGGAGTTTTTGCACTTGAAGAAGTGGCGGCAGCTGCACCTCCCTCGTTGGTATCTGGCTTGGGTTCATTTTCCTTGTCGTCTGGCAGGTGACCCGTGGCAAATGCAGACGGACCCATGGCGCGAACACTCGCAATGGCGGCGTCGGTTTCAGCAGCAATGCGCTGACGATCACGGTCACTGTATTCGTCGCCACCGGCACTGTCCTGACTGTCCTGACTGCTTCCCCTTCGTCTCTTACGTTGCGTAGTCAACATGATTCTTTTGACTCCTAACAGACGTCTAGGGTGCTGCTATACACAGTAATGTCCTTTGCCGTACAGAGGTTGGTGTTTTCGTGACAGCCAATTAAAATATGGTCATTTGCATAATATTTATGAAGTCAAACACACAAAGTAATTTTATAACCAGGCACTATCTCATTACGATTCAAGCAAGCTGTCTTCAAAGCACGATGATAGAATTCCCCCTGGACAAATGTACAAATTTTGCTCAGATAACATAATTAATTGCACGATGCCGCACTGTGTTTGTGTTTTATGGCAGCCTAGGGACAGAAATTAACCAGCTGTAGACTTGGGGAAGAGTACAACCAGTCAAGTATGCTAAATCAGTGCGTTCCATTTTGTCCGGTTTGGCTGGCATACTTCCGAAACAAAACTACGGTTCTGAATTTGATAATTGTGACCGATGACGGATATTTAAGAAATCACACATCAGTTCTAACAGTATGAGGAAGAGAATTTCATAGAGGTTTGTTACGAGCAGTTTATGTGTAAACAATTTATACGAACTCGGTACCTTAAGAAGAGGGCGTATTCGCCGTCGCTAGTTGACCATCTTTATGATCCTTAAGAAGTTGTAATTTATCTGCAGGTTCAACTACAGACCCGCTACTCAAACGATAAAAAAATTGATTACCTGTGTACTGAAGATCAGCAAACAACATTTATCACTATATACGTAGAGTTGGATTATTGCTAATGGCGAAGAATAGCTATGCAGAATTTTTCCGCCGTGAAGACAAAATTTAGAGCGTTTCGACTTTCAATACGGTTAAAGTTTGATTAAAAGACACCCTGGAATAATGCTTAACTTTGATATAGCCCTTCCTGTTCTGTCGCTGTTAATCATTGTTTTTTTTAGTTTTTCTTCATGAGATCAAAACTTGACTGTAATGATCCGGCAAATACTCAAAATAGAGAAGTGGATGTTTTACGTACAACTCCACTGAACAGCTCTGTGAGGAAACATTGAAAAACTGCGGGACCCGATTATGAATAGTTATATGCAAATTGTAGAGTCCGGTATAATTCTGTTTCATAGAGAAAGAGGAACTTACGGCTGTAATTGTGCGTCTGCTTATAAATAGTACTATCAAGTAAATGTCGTCGGTCTTGTGGGATCATAAGATAAGGTTTGTTTGCATTGTCATCATTGTGATCGATGTAGCCGCTACTTTGAATAAACTTAGCATTGGTTTCGAGACGTGCTTGTATAAACATGTTGCACAGTTTTCTTTGTGTTCGATGATTCCACATTTTTCCGTGGGCAGTTCTCTAATGCTTATGAATATCACTCAGGACACGTGATCGCATTTGGGTTCTCGTACATGGAATGTACTTTGCCTCCTATATCCCCTCCTTTAGACAGCTCGACAGTGGCTTTCTATTCGGTGCCATAACTCAATGTATGAGACGGACACATTTCATGTACAAAACAAACTATTAGCTTGTGTATCACGACACAATCAAAATCACCGACTCATTGATTAGTTGCAGTAAACCAGTATGGGGTAGATCTATCAGTCGATGATTGATAAGTAAATTGCACTTGAAAAGCAATTCAGGTGTCTTGAAAATTCAGTGGAAAGCTAAAACAAAATAATTGATTTTTTAACTTAGTTTCCGCTGAGAAAACCTCTTAAGCTCTTCAACTCCAAGCTAAATTTGTAAAAATCAGTTACATTAGAGATCAAGTGTAATCAACTGTTTATCTCTCGGTTGAGACAGCGCGGCTATCCCATGCTGGTTTATTGTACTTAATCATTGAGTCGGTGACTAACGTGCAGTAAAACCCAAGCTAATCGTTTGCTTTGTACATGCAATGTGGCCGTCTCATACACTGTGTTTTGGCACCGAATTGAAACCCACTGTAAGTACTGAATCAGAGGTAATGCACTGTGGTATGTGGCCGATGTGTCAACTTTGCCATTATTGTGTAACATGTCAAAAGATAGTATATATGTCAATTTTTACAACAAGGAGCTTTCGCTTTATTCCCGCATACTCCGCCATGCCTTAGAGTTCATTGTCTTCCATCGGGGAATAGCCAGATATGGGCTTTGGAGAAACGAAAACATATTTACCAATACTGGAACAAAGACTTCAAAGGTATTACCTTGTATTGCTTCAGTGCCGTACAGTTACATTGTCAGGAGTTCTCCCTTTTTTCGCACTTATTTGTAATGATACCTCTTAAATATAAAGGTAACTTGCATAAAATAAAATGCCTCGGTGGCATTCAGTTCTAGAAAACCTTTAAACATTGACTAAGATTTTGTCCAAAGAGGTGATGAAGATGGAATTTCACAGTAGTGCAGAGGCGTTGAGTGAACGTATGTTTGCTGCATGAAATGACCCGGATATTTCCTATAACTGATACCCAACACTCTGTGCCGACCATACCACACTATCAAGAAATGTGGAGTTGTACAGGTTTTTAGATCAGAATAAGAATGACAAGCTTGTTTATGCAAGAAAAATCCACACTTTATAGGTAATAATTAGTCCAGAGCAAGTGTCCATAATATTGTGATATCTTAGCATTACACATATTGATCACCTTCATGACCTTGACACAGAACTGATAGTCAAGGTCCATACAGCTAGTCGTTGTTTTATTTCGTCTTCAAAAGTCGATGAACATAGCAATGTAAACCTCACAAATACCGAAAACTTGATTCATGATTTTAGTGTCTGTCTGTCTGTCTGTCTGTCTGTCTGACTGACTGTCTGTCTCTCCCTCTTTCTTTTTCTCTAAATGAACAATAAAAAGAATCAGGAATCACCAACATTAAATATAATTGCCCCTATTTGCATTAGTGAAGTGGTAAACACAAATTCCAATGGTTTCCTACAGTCTAACGATTTAAATATGTTCTCAGTAACAACGGTCTCTTTGAGTGTAATTAATTTTCGTTACAAATCTTTTTATTTTTGAAAACATAGACATCAGTAATTTAGAGTTGATAATGCGTCAGTAAATGTGACAGCAAAAGCCAGTTTACAGGAGCCTGGCACAGAAAATACTGGTGGAAACGATTGTGCAATTCGCTTGGTCGATGAGGGATATTTCACATAGGTTCGGTAGTGTAAAACAAAATCAGGTTTAATCAGATGACAACTAAGACCGCACGTGCACTCGTTCAAGTTGAAATAATGCAGTATATGGTATCATACTAATATCAAGAGGTTGTAGATTTCAATTATTTCAGTTAATTTTTTTCTCAAACCCAAGTGCAACTCAATGGTGGTCATGGTTCTCTGAAGGCTAATGACCTCGGCAGAATATAAAACACGATTTTGTGACATGGTTTCCAACGTCCGGAAACGTACAATGTATTGCACCTAAAATTTGATTACATTAAGATACAAAGTTTGCTGAGCAATGAAATAAAATATTTTTGTGATCGGACAACTTGATATTTTGCTATCAAATATAGACAACGCTAATACAAGACACAACTGAAAATACCTCACGAACTTGAAGTGTCATGTCTTGAACAACTAAAGCCTCAACCTGAACAGTGATTTTTTTTCGATGATGAAGTATACAGTAGGAAATAATTAAGTTACTGTAAGAAAATTAGTAGTTTGTTTACAAATGTTGTTTACAATATAATTTCTGTGTAAGGAAACGCCACTGACTGTTAAAGAATGTCTCTGTGCCTCAACTTGTTTTTTATTTGCGTAGGATATTTTGCAATATCTCGTGATACTTTTTATCTGGACGTCATTTCCTGTTACTTTCACTGTCTTCAATGTCGGCAACGGATTTCCTGTTTTCCGATGAGATTTCGTCAGCAATGTCCATTTTTATTAACTCATCGACACGTCTTCGCATTGCGATGATTTCGTTATCTTTCTGCAAAGAAATTGAATCACTTTTTGTAAACTAACATCTAGCAAAGACTGAACACAAATATTTCGGCAAAATGATTGAAAGGAATAATTTTATACAATGGACGAAGAAGAAATATAAAATGGAAGACACTAAATAAAAAAACGTGTGTTTTAGTAGATTTGCTTGTTTCCTTTTGTTAGTCCTGTATCTCCAGGAAAGGGACAGCTTCCTGCAATAACACATGTCCTTTCTCGTGCATGGAAAGCGTTTTGTCATTCGCTATCTGTGTGACCTAGGCTGGGGTAAATTTCAATATAGTGCAACATGGCGTAGTGTAGTATAGTGTAGTGCTGTGTTGTGTCGTACATTCCAGTGTAGATTGGCACAGTGTAGCGTAGTGTAGTGTAGTGTAGTGTAGTGTAGTGTAGTGTAGTGTAGTGTGGTGTAGTGTAGTGTAGTGTAGTGTAGTGAAGTGTAGTGTTGGGTTGTGCTGTGTTGTATAGTGTAGTGTTGTATAGTGTAATGTATGTATGTATGTATGTATGTATGTATGTATGTATGTATGTATGTATGTATGTGTGTATGTATTTATTGTGTATCTGTCTGTCCATCTGTTTCACTAAGAGTCTGTCTGTCTGTCTGTACATCTCTGTATCTATCGATCGATCATTATATTCATTGTACGTGTCTAATAATTTTGCATGATGGTTTAATTTTCCAAAGGACCTGACTCCACAATGTTTTTGTCCCTTGCTTTGCATAAGTCGAATACCGAAACTCTTACCACTTTGCAGGTTTTTCAAGCAGTACCAGACCCCCCTGCGGATTGACAGGTTAACAGGAGGCTGCACTGAATATCTCGCCAATTCGGCGAGAGTCTGGCACTGCTTGAAGTTTCTGACAATTGGGAAAGTGTCAGATTTTTTCATGAAAATGAATTGGAACTCAGTTCATGGAATCCTCTTTTTACACTGTTTTCCTGAAAAAAATATCACTTAAAAATCTTATTCTTTTCAATCCGTTTTTTTCCAAATTTTCAGTTTTGAATATTTCCAAGTAAAAATCTGATTTTCTCGTAGTTTCCGTAAAAGGGAAATTCTTTTTCATTGTGTTCTATCTAATTATACGTATATTCTTCGATCTATCTGTCTGTCTATATATCTGTCTATCTGTCTTTATACATCGTTTCAATATTACTATGATAGAGAAACATGGGAGGGTAAAATCCCATACAATTGACATGTACTTACACCTCCTGAGGGCTGTCTCTAAGGACAAAATTACGTTAGTCATTTCTGCTATTTTAGCGCTCACGTTTGACGTAGAGGGTCCTGGTTCGACTTTATTGCTGCCCGTAGGAATACACGTGTGATTTACTATAGTCGTTATTCTCAGCGCCTCGTCTGGCTGACTGCTCCTAAGGGAAATGACGAGAGAGAGAGAGAGAGAGAGAGAGAGAGAGAGAGAGAGAGAGAGAGAGAGAGAGAGAGAATGAATATGATATATGATGGGTACCAGTGATTAGGCTATTGGTCTTAATTTCGCCATCAGATTTATAACTGTTACATTCCTATATATCACAAGAGTCATTTGCTATTTTTACAGTATTTCTTGCAAATTAATTTTAGTTGTTTTTTAAACGTTCTTTGATTTCTGCTAGTTTTTCACAAAGTTATAGTAATTTACTTGATAATTTAAGTACTTTGTTAACAATCAAATTCTCTTCTTCCCAAATGCTTGTCTTTGTTTACATTCTGCCTACCTTCCAAACAGAACACAAATGCCATAGTTAAATGGTTTTGATCAAAAACATCAAATCCAGATTTTGCCTTTATTATCTGCATTACAACAGTTAAGTAAAGTTTAAACTTAATTCCTGGATTCTCCACCATTATATTTAACAATGTCTTATCAGCGAATCTCAAGCGAGAGCATTGGCTCAAAGTCTAAGATTACATCCCTTTATTTCTTACGCCCATATATTGCATTATAATGCAAGAGATTGCTGGGGACAGTGAACAGAGTATTAGCTCAAAGTCTTCAAATATTACGCCCGCTTGTTTCCTAAGCCTAAATGCTACATTATAATGCATTCTCCCTTCTTTGTCTGTATTCGTATATATAACTATTATTTTTCTCTTCAAGAAAATTAATTAAAACTCATTACATCACGCCCTCTATATGCAAATATCATGCTTGAACAGACACAAATGACACGGCCTCTTCAATTTTATGATGATTTTATGATTTGCACATAATTCTTGATTGTTGGTCACGAGGCGTAAATTAGTGTATTGGGCGAAAGGTTATAAGCATGAGACGTTTTGGCATATTTCATAATAATTATGACAAATTTTATATATTGGTCACATGTGCGATTGAATTAATTCTGTAACAATACTGGTATACCGTCATAGAATTGGAAAAAATGTAAAATAACAGTTACTTGCAGCCAAAACATCTTGAGTTTTTTCCACATTTTACCTATTTGGCTTAAGACAGTACGAGTGGACATAACATGCATATATGCTTTGTCGCACTTCTTTAAATTAGCGGTCCAAGTGCACCTAGTAGACATTGCAGAACGTGTAAAACTCAAAATAGTGTGATGTGGTAGATCGAAAAAAATGAAAGATAAATCAGATTAGCGATAGGTACAATACATTCTAAAGAACAACTGCCTCACACTTTGTATCGTCCCAGAAATGCTGCAGGGTACACAACATTCTGTTACCAACTCCTCACCTTTGGAAAGAACACAAGAAGCAAAGTGATTGTCGTGCAGAACAAAATGAAAGACGCCACCAAGCAGTACGCCACTGTCACCTGTTCGCCGAGCACGGCGCTGACCGGCACACCGATGAGACACAGTGTCGTCACGTTGTAAATGGAGAGACCGATGAACTTGCTGTCGTTAAGCTCTGGAATAGCGACTTTTCTGAGGAAAAGTAAAATATTCACAAACTACTATTAAAATTGATATTAAAAAAACGTGATTCAAGTAAAGAACAGAAAACAAATCCAATCGCTTGAAAAGGTGTTTTTCTACATGCATTAATAACTTTCTGCCTTACAGTCACAATCTTTGAAACAAATATAAACTTTATGCTACTACAATATCAATTATGTGATGATTCATTTATGACCTATAGAATACCCAACCACATCAAACGTTCCATGTGTACACGACAAGGCTGTTTCGTTTCTTCGCTTCGATAAAGTGTGTATGTGCGATGTATGATAGTGAGCATGCGTTCGTGAGTGCTTCACGAACTCTACAACGTGTTGAGCGGTCTCAGTCAGAAAAATGTAACAACTTAGCCGGC
>LD369953.1:0-11003 GCA_001465055.1 Ptychodera flava
TCACGCAATGATGGCCATGCTGCCATCCAACGCTACGTTCAATCGCAATCAACTTGGCTAGCAAATCACTCCATTTTTCCATAGAAAATTCTCAAAAAAGTGGTAAAATCTACTGTTTCTATCACACAGAGAGCAATAGCTGTACATGCTATATCGTCTTCTGTGTCTGAGTTGCGGAAAAGCTATCATAAAGGTCTCTTGACTCTCGTTGAGTGCATGGCAGTGGGGCCGCCGACCTGATTAAATATTCATGTAACAGGGCTCCCCCTAAGCCACCAAAATGATAAGCCAAGTCATTAGCCAAATCAAAAATCTCTCAGCCATTTTCAGCAACTTTTAGTCAGTTTATGATCTCAAGTGTGGCAACAGCTTTTTCGGCATTCAGGAGTTCCTAATTC
Organism: Ptychodera flava; assembly: GCA_001465055.1. NCBI lineage: Eukaryota > Metazoa > Hemichordata > Enteropneusta > Ptychoderidae > Ptychodera > Ptychodera flava. Next base: position 399 of record LD369953.1, read on the forward strand.
TACAAATCAAGATGTTTTGTATGATGTTCATGATAGTTTTTACATTAAATAAATATTTGTGCATTAATAATCTGTGCTTTGATGATATTTCAGGGGTAGAAATAATTTTTCATTTCTGGTGGTAAACTTTTACCACAAGAAATACAATAAGGTAGCAATTCAATTCTAAAATATCTGGTAGCAATGTTAAGTGTATATTACAAAAGGTAAAGAATATTTCTGCGGCATTCAGTCAGTGTTCACAGTATGATAGCTTGTCATAAGCTACAGTTGTCTCATGTTGCAAATTTATGCAGTCTTCCATCATCAAAATGTTTGAGCCACACAAATAAAAATTTTAGGTGCAGAAGAAAGCATTTAGTAGCATACTGGCAGAACGTAGATATGACTGGCCCCAGTGGTACTAGTATGTCATAGATGTGATCAAGCAGGCTGACTAGCATCTTGAGTGTAAGTATTTTTCTTGAAAAAAAAAAGGGTTGGGCCAAATACTATACTCTTGTAAAACAAGACACAACGATATATGTTCATTTACATTACTCACTGTTTGCTAGTATTCATTGTTTTAATGATTATGATAACATTTTAGCCCAGATATATTTTCATTTGATATTTTGATATGATAAAGAAATGTCTGGTGATGTTCACTTCTACGTCATTAAACTGCATGGTGGTATCTGCAAAAATATTAAATCATTCAGAATCACACAATTTTTTGTATAAGTTATAGCAGTTTGAAATAGGCCGAATGGACAATTTTTATAGTTCTACTTTTGAATTGTTGCTTTGATGTTGACATGCAAAATTGCAATTCACAAACTTTATGATTTGAAAATAAATATGCTTACTGCAATTACTGTTGACAATTTCCCTTTGCCATGACTCTTAATAGAATTCAATTTAAAACTGACAGTCAAGCTCAATGCCATTTAAATTGGAAGGCAACAGAAGTTACCTTTCACCTATTGGACCACCCTAGGTGGTTTCTTGTGAACCATAGTTGTGTACTTACTATGCATTCTGTCATGCAATACATCACATGATGAGGTGACCTAGACTTGACCTTTCAAAACGCCTCAGTTTTTCTCCTTTTCCTTTCTATTATGACTCCGTTTGTAAGTTTCCTTTGAAATTTCCTTCATGCAATACATCACATGATGAGGTGACCTAGACTTGACCTTTCAAAACGAATCAGTTTTTCTCCTTTTCCTTTGTATTATGACTCCGTTTGTAAGTTTCCTTTGAAATTATGGTTTTTACTATCAAACTGAGTAGTTGCAGGCCAAATGTTGATTCAAGCAAAGTAGGTAAAACTTTTAAAAGACTCCAGGACGAACGGCCAAGGCAAAGCAAGCCCAAAGCAAAGCCTCTGTGTACTGTAGTATCGAACAGCAACAATGTTTGCTTCACATACCAGGGAATTTGTAGCTTTGTAGAAAGGAGAGTAAACTGTTTCAATACATTGCAACTTTGTAGGAAGGAGGGTAACCTGTTTCAACATCTTACAACTTTTGATTCAGCTGTAGTTTTCTGTTGAGGAGGCACTGTCTAGAAAATCAATCGCCACTACATTCGCCAAAACTGGAATTTTTGTAGCCATTTTTAATTTTTTGTAGCATTTGGCTAATTGGCGATCCTAGCAGGAGCCCTGTGTAAACCACTAACCCCTTCTCGGAATATTTGCATAAATTACTGGAACTCTCTATCGTTTGGGTGGATGATGTCATTATTTTAGTCCTTATATGGTACTAACCTGGGTTCAAAGGGTAAAGGAAAGGCTTTGTGGCTTGCTGAGTTTGGCAATGCGTACCTAAGCTAGACAGAATGCATAGAACACAACCACTGTCGGATATCATACACCGACGTGGCGCTGAGAATGAGAGTATAGTCACATGAATTTCGGCACCCGATGATAATACCGCATCGTCCACCGTGAATTTCAACGGGGTCTTTGACTTTAAATCCAGTTCGCCACTCTTTCATTAGCGTAGCGAACCAAGAAGACATTTTATTTGCCACTCAGCATTTTCTGTCACATTTTGCGAATGTGGCGAGTGCTAGTGCAACCCCTGTGTAAGACGCATATGTCGTTTACACAAATCTTCAATTTTCTCAGTGCGTACATTATTCAAATAAGTATAAGTCAGCGGCCCCTGGACAGATTAGCCTGATTTTTCACCTGTGGTCAGTGAATAAATATACCTGAAAGACAGTGTCTCAGATTTCCGATAAAAGGCCTGGAAGTGAAGTTGTCCTGAAAAACGTGAACAAAGGCCGATAATTTATGCAAAAATTGTCAAGTTGATACTTTGAAGGCTCATTGTGCGAAAACAAAAGTGAATTTCAAAAATCTGGGACACGGTTTTTTGCCAAGTATACCCAGCCATCGATTGCTGTAAACAGATCACCAAGGCCGATTGGAGATTTGTACTTACACTTTTTTGAGTAAAAAAACTAAAAAACATGTGTTTTTGAGTAAAACTACTGTATGTGCACTGTTTTTGAAAAACTAACAAATTTTCTAAAAAAAGTACCACATGTCGGGTGTGTGACCGCTTCTTCTATGTGAAAATTGGATTGAAAATACCGGTACGTGTAAATGAACCTGAGTCACTACCTTAAGTGAGGTCACCCAAAGTGAACTGCACATTAAATTTCACAGCAAATGGATATGCGGTTTCAGAGGAAAAGGCAATTGTTGATGGATGACGGACGGACAGATGGAGATGACGATGACGGAAAATCAGCCTATTTTATAAGCTCTGCTTCAGACAGCAAACTACCAAAAATGTGAAAAAAATGTTATGCTAAATGAAATGAAACATGGTAGTACACTGGTTGTACAGGTCTGGATGAGATTCAATCTGTCAGTTCCTGTGAAGCAGTCACTAATAATTTTTGTTTTGATGACACGGACAGACATGAAGACAGACACAGAAATTCACAGACAAGCAAATGTATACAAGTGTCTGTATTACTCAAGAGCTAAAGCAGACTATGTCTGAGGGGACTAACTATTGTTTACCTCTTGCAAGGATAGCTGAGCCACCATGGTTACCATCTGTTGTTGCTGCCATTGATAGCTCCTCCCGTTTTGTGTTTGGTGAAACAAGCTGACTGTGTTCGAATGGAACTGGTATAGTAGCATCCTCCTCATTTACTTCTACTCCTTGTAATTTACATGTCACCGGCAATGGCTTTGGTATTGGCTCATCAAAAGTTGGTGATGACGGTGGTGTAAGTAATTTGAAGGTAACAGGTAATGGCTTTGGAACACTTGGATCGACCATTATAGGTGACAATGGTCTTGACTGATGCTTGACTGAAGAATTTTCAGGAAATTTGACAACTGTAAAAATGTCACTATTTCTGCCATTTACAGAATGGTCCTTAATATTAATGTTTACATTCTGATGGTCGGCATATTTGGTCATATTTGAAGGTACATCATAATTTGACAGTTCTGATTTGAGATCCAGCTTTAACTGATGTGGTTTCAAACTAGATTTTCTAGGAACCATGATTTCATATTCTGTATCTCTCATTGGACCAGCAGTTTTCACAGTTTCTATATTTGGCTGAGTCCGCTCTTTTTCTAAAGCTACCTCCCCTTCTCTTGATTCAACAGCTCTGGTATGCATGATTCTGCTAGTTGTTGGTACATTCCTGTACATATTGGATGTTCCGGCAGTTGATCTTGATCCATGTTTAGTGGTAAGTGCATTACCTCTCTTTGACTGTGGTAACATGATTTCGTATTCTGCAAGTCTAACAGGAGACCTTGCGGGTTCAGGGTGCAACTCTGAAGGTGCAACAAGTGGTGCCATAAGTTCATATTCAGTTTCCCTTATTAGATCGCTTCTTTCAGCACTGTACACTATTTCATGTTGGGGTCCATCATCTACTAGTTTTGTATCCCTTACATTATGCTGTTGATGATGGTGACGTTTGGCATGCCAGAAATCTTCCTGAATATTTCCATTGTTAGTTATTTTTGTTGTTGACTTTGGATATTTTTGTGGTGACATTAGTTCATATTCAATGTCACATGACATTGGTAGAACATAATTTTTCCCATCCATTGTATCCATACTTTGCTTGGTATTGCTCCTTCGTTGCTGTTGTTCTTTTGGCACAAATGGTGCCATTAGTTCATATTCCTCCTCACGAATTGCCATTGATCCTGGATTATTGATATCTGCCATTTCAGGACTGATATTCATGCCCGGTGTAATAATCTTACCACAGTTTTTGAGATTCTGGAACAATACATCTTCTGATGTCAAAATCTTCTGACCAAGATAACTTGTCCACCTTGTATTCCCAGAATTCCACGGATCAAGATCTTTTGAAAATACTGTTGCCTGTGTACTTGCATTGCTTGAATTAGCAACATCACTAATATTCAAATTTTGCATCCGGTTGGCCAGAGCATAATCATCAGCTTTCTGTATTTCTGAAACAACACCATAGTCTTCCAAGTGTCCACCTGAAAATCTTTCTTTGGGACTAGAATATGAAGAGGTTTTACTCAGAGTACAGTGTCTCCTTGGTTGTTTCATTTCATATTCCTCTGCTGTATGGGTGGACCAGGATGCATTAGGTAATACTTCTCTTGCAAAACCACAATCATTCCTTGATTTATGATCCAGATACACATCATGATTATCAAAAGTTTGCTGCTTTGGAGAAACATCTCCACTTTTAGCAATGGACTTCCTTTCACAGAGTGCAATATCTCTTTTTGTAAGTTCCTGCTTTTCAAATTTATCTTCGGGAGGAGTTTCCAGAGTGATAGCACACTCATTTGTGTAAGTCAACAGAGGTTTATTTTCCATGTTTGTATCTAGAATTTAAAGAAATAAATATCGTCAATGACACAGATTCCCTCTGATATTTGAAAAAGCACATTTAGCCTTTGTACTCGAAAAAACAAACATATAGCCAATCCTTTTCTCATTAGTAATACAGCTAAACGTGAACCAAAGGGTATGGATTGATCTTTTGGACAATCCGTTGACAACCTTGCATGGAAAATGGCACTTTTCTCCAGTACCTTTATTATTCTGTTATCTCAGCCCTCATGATGAACTAAACAGAATAGTATCAATAGGTCTATCTGCCATTGTTTATTTCCATTACATCCACGAAGTTGGTCTTCATCTTTTAAACATGCAATTTCATTTCTATGAAGCAATTATCATTTTAAGGTTCCAGGACAAGAAATTGACCTCTTTAATCTAACAATTCTCTAGTGGTTAAGAAGCTAAGAGCCCCCGTATATTACACATTTTCTGAAAGCCTATATATAGGGGAAGATTTTGGTAATCACAGTGTCACCATTGTTTACATAACTACTACGTGACAGGTACTTTGCATAACCTTTCAAAAATCAGTTTTCCCTATATTTTGTCTCAATACTTCAAAATATCTGACTCAAACTTGCTGGAATGCAAGCTGTCACAACACTCTTCAAAGGATTGTCTCAGATTTTTTATATCTTGCTTAGTTTTTATTTGAGCACAATTTTAAAGAAATCAACTAGGGTTAAATTCACCGTTCTGGAAGTTTTTCTGGCATAAAAATTGTTTAAGAATGTTTAAAAAAATTCTGAGACACACTTTGGAAGATCCTTAGCACAGCTTGCACTCACACAAATTTCAGCCACATATGTCAAAGCATTGAAACAAAACATAGGGAAAACCGATTTTTGAAAGGTTATGCAAATTTCCTGTCACGTGATAGTAATGTAAACAATGGTGACACTGTGGTAACCAAAATGTTCCCCTATATCCAGGCTTTCCGAAAATGTATAATTTATGGGGGTTCTAAGCTTATTCTAACCACTAGAAAATTGTTGGCTAAAAAGGTCAATTTCTTGTCTTGGAACCTTAATCTGTGAAAACTTTTTACTAGTGACTAGATTTTCACTTCTGTGTTGTTGTTTTCCCAAGATACTGACTGCTTGATGCTAGAAAGTTGCTTTACATACCGGTACAACCAATGGGCATGTTCACAGTTCACACCATGCTGTTGATCAGCTTGTATGACACCTTTGTTCCGTGTTTACGTTTTATTTCAAGATATGATTCAAGCAAAAATTTCATCAAATTGTCACTTCTGTACCTAAGGATTGTGTAATCAATCTGATTTGATATAGGCATTGATATAAAAGTGTGTGTCAGTTAAGCTCAGAAAGTGTTGCTGAGTTTGCTGTCTTTTAGATATGATCATTAACTGGGTCTGTGATTAACAAGTCATCGTTGATGACACTGTCCCCACTTGTTAATAAGTAATTTGATTACAGGTCCTGGGAGAGTGAGGATAGAGTCCTGTTCATTAACTGGGTCTGTGATTAAAAATACTGCAATACAGATGAGGCTAAATGACCAAGAATGAGCTCCATGGTTGTGAAAATGTAAAACCAATCTGGGCTGCCACCCTAATTACAAAAATGATTCAAGTAGTAATTAAGCGACTGGATGTTGCAAATCATTTTTCATTCAATTACAACACTGACAGATTATGACTGTATCACATTTCATACAATTTGATGCAGTACTTCTGGGCATACACCCTAAACACAAAAATTCATAATGTATGCCAAGAAGCAATTAATTAAATGACACTTCTAAGTGTCACTGAATTGTATTACAGCACAGTGAGATCAACATCTATACCATGTTTCATCAAATTTGACAGAGTATTTTTGGACATATCACTCAAATCAGGAAAGTTCATTAATTACGCATAGTGAAATTTATCAACATGGTACTGATAAACATCATTATTCACTGATAAAGCAATGAGAGCACAACATCTGTACCAAGTTACATTAAATTTGATGAACCATTTCTCGGTACACTGGCCTTAATTACGAAAATTAATAATATATGCAAATCAGCAGTTAATTGATATGATACTGTTACATAACATTGCAGGTCATTACACTACTGGAAGATTTACATCTGTATCACGTTGCATCAAATTTGATGCAACATTTCTAGACATTTCATACTAATTATGAAAGTTCATGAAATATGCAAATTAGCAATTAATTGATATGATATTTCTTCATGTCTTCACACAGTATTACAGTACTCAGAGGTCAACATCTGTACCATGTTTCATCAAATTTGATGCAGCATATCTGGACATATCACTCTAATCAAGAAAGTTCATGTCATATGCAAATTAAAACTTTATTAACATGACACGGTTAAATGTCTTTATTCACTGTTAAAGCAATGTGAGCTCAACATCTGTACCAAGTTTCATGAAATTTATTGAACTATTCTTGATAGCCTAATTAGGAAAATTCATTAAATATGCAAATTGATAAAAAACTGCTACATATCTTTGCACGCCATTAGACTACTGGAAATACAAAATCTGTACCATGTTTATTAAATATGATGCAGCATTACTAGACATATCACAATAATTGTGAAAGTTCATTAAATATGTAAATTAGCAATTAATTGACATGTTAATCCTTAATGTGTTCACATTGTTATAATACTGACAGATCAACATCTGCATGTTTCATAAAATTTAAAGCAGTATTTCTGGAAATAGCCCACTAATTAAGAAAAGTAATGAAATATGCAAATTAGCAATTTATTAAAATGATACTGCTAAGAGGCTTTGTACACTATTGTAGGGCTGTGTGCTGAAAATTTGTTTTATTTGTTTCATTAAATCTGTTGCAGTATTTCTAGACGTCACCCTAATTAAAAACATAGGGCCAAAGTCCCTGAAGCTACTATAGACATGGATACAAAATTAAGTATTTCCTGACTGTATGAAATTATCTCACTAAGGTCATCCTAGGGACTTGTAAACCAAATATTAAAGCTGTCTGACCAGCAGTTTTGAAAAAACAAGCGACCCAACAGTTGACAGAGCTCTACTGTGGTATGTAAAAAATAACCTTTTGTGACACATGTATTGATGAAGAAGGTGGATATCTTTGATAGCTCATTTCAGGATGGCCTGACAAAAAATGGAAAAAAAATTCCTTAACAATACAGATTTGCATATTTCATCACAATTTGAACAAATCTAACTTGGATTATCCCTAGGGACCTGTATACCAAATAACAAAGCTGTCTGACCAGTGGTTATGAAGATGAAGATTTTTACCAAAAACGCCTTTTTTGGTGCTAATTTGCATATTTTCAACAATACCTAAAAATTAATAAAAACAGTTTCTCAAAATCATATATTTTGTCAACACAACAAATATCAAATCAGTAAGTACTGCGGTTCTCAAGATATTTGACTGGACGGACGCCTCACAAACGAACATACATACATACGTACAGACTGACGCCGGACGGATACCCATCCTAATATCTTATATAGACTATATTAGTCTATAGTAGCTAATAAACGAGGGTTAATTACAATCTAATTATAAGTAAACAAGACTTGCTTATCAAGATTTACGTCATAAAAAACAGCATATCTGTCAGGTTATAAAGAATCTTCAGCTGGTTATCTTTATCAGTATTTTCATCCTATTAACCAAGCACATTTTAACTTTCAAATTAACATTGCAAATAAGTTATGTTGAATACGTTGAGCCTGTAGGTAATCAGAGGAAGCACACAGAAGAGACAAATGTTTGAAACTTAAGAAGTTCAAGGTCATCAAAAGCATTATAAGGAATCATGTAACACTTTCATTGCACTGTTTACACAGATTGCATAATTGCTATAAATAGCACATGAGGAATCCTACAGCCCAGCTTTACCATAAAAACCCTATCACTTTGACCACTCTATTTTTTTCCTCAAAAAGTAACTTTATTTTATCCTTACCAAGTCAACCATAAATGGAAATTATGTTAAAAGAAGAACTTTCTCTATCTCTATTTATTTGACCACCATATCATGACAAACTATTATGAGCAATTTCTTTTAGATAACATACAGAGCACAATATATGATGGTTCAGAATATGTCAAAGTTGGGATTCAGGAAAGTTGCCTTCACATGATTTCACTATGAACTGTCAAAAAAGTTGAACTTTCTGGTAATTCTACACTAAAATTATTTTGGCTTTGATGATTTCCTAATTAATTCAATTATTTAAAATCATATTAATTATTTTTTTCTGGGTGAATTGATAGGGTTTATACAGTACAAGAATTACATACAATGTAAGTCAAATTTTGACCAAAAATGACAAAAAAAATTCCTTAAAAATACACATTTGCATATTTCATCACAATTTTAAAAATCTAAGTTGGGTTATCCCTAGGGACCTATATACCAAATAACAAAGCTGTCTGACCAGCGGTTATGAAGAAGATTTTTTACCAAAAACGCCTTTTTTGGCACTAATTTGCATATTTTCACCAAATTAAAAAAACGAAGAAAAAAATAGCTTCTCAAAATCATATATATTTAGTCTACACAACAAATATCAAATCAGTAAGTACTGCGGTTCTCAAGTGGACGGACGCCTCACAAACGGACATACATACCAAATAACAAAGCTGTCTGAACAGCGGTTATGAAGAAGAAGATTTTTTACCAAAAATGCCTTTATTTGGCATTAATTTGCATATTTTCAACAATATCAAAAAATTTAAAAAAAAGAGTTTCTCAAAATCATATTTTTCATTTTCACAACAAATATCAAATCAGTAAGTACTGCGGTTCTCAAGATATTTGAGTGGACGGACGCCTCACAAACGGACATACATACATACATACATACATACATACATACAGACTGACGCCGGACGGATACCCATCCAAATAGCTACTATAGGCTCAGTGTTGTCCTTAGAAGCCGGGTGCCGGGTAAATAACCAGCCTGTTTTGCATTTTTTCCTGCCTACTTTTAACATAATTAGATTATTTTTATAGACCTATTCTTATAATTTCACTTTGAACTGCACAAGCATAAAACAGTTTCTAAATACCCATTTGTGGCTCTTTGAGCCCGATCTTTAATTGGCTGATGGAAGCGCTTATGGTGTTGCCTTTGTTACAAGCAGCTTGATTGGTTTGATTAGTATGAAGGTCATCTCAGGTCTTCTTTAACCTGTTAACGATGGCGTCAAAAAGAAATGTGGCGTCAGCCACTGGCACGTTGCCAATGGAATATTTTTTCAAAAGATTCAAAAGATTTACCTGATTCCAACAATACGTTTAGTTTATGTATGAAAAACTTAATTTCGCTGAATTTGTGAGAAACAAGTCATTGACAATGACATAGTCCCCACTTGTAATAGGAGTATTAGGTTTGATGGGGCAGGGAAATGTGGTCATTCAGAAGTATCACTGGAGAGTATATGTTGGGATCTATGGGCACATAGGTCTATGTCGTTGTTCCCAATTTGAAACACAAGAGGCATGTCTAAGTTATGGTTCTAAATCGGGAAAAAAGATCAGACCTCTAGCTGTGTTGGCCTGCACAGAAATACATATGCACATGATAATGAGGTACAAGATGTGATATCTTAATGTCTAATATCCTATCAGATAATCGCAATCATACCAATCCATAATCCAATGACAGTAGGTCAGAATTCGCAAGACAATAGTTGTAAACATAGACACAAGACAGCACAGAACAGACAGTAAATAG
>LD369956.1:0-14271 GCA_001465055.1 Ptychodera flava
TGTACACTTCACGGGCTACATAAAGTAGGCAAAATGTAGGGTGAATTTTGGTAAGGGATAATTCAGACATGGTTCGACCAATTTTATTCAAAGTTGATACAAGGACATTGACCTATGTCATACATATGCACGTCAATTTGTTTCACGATATGATCCAATATTGCCGCATTGCGGCCATTTTGTTACAATTTTTTCATGTCCTAGCCATAACTCAGGCACGTGTCATCCAATTTATTCAAAGTTGGTTGGCAACATCCTGGCGATTAATGCCTAGTTGACTCATTTTCATTTAATGACCTTTTGTAATTAGGATGGCGGCCTACCTTGGTTTTGTTTTCCTCACCATGGAACTCATTCTTGGCCATTGAGCGCCATCTGCATCAAAGTATAGTTTTATCACAGACCTAATTCATGAAGAGGACTCTATCCCCTCTGAGGACTTTTAATCAAAGTACCCATTAACAAGTGGGGACTGTGTCATCAACGATGACTTGTCAGTTCTAATTCGTGAAACGTGATGTCGATCAGAAATCTGGATTGACGATGGCGATCCCATTGTGCACCCACATGTTTGTTTGTAGAATTCGTTGTTAAATTCGAATGTGTTGTTTTTCAGAATAATGTTTAGCATAGCTAACAGGTATTCTGTTGGTGTTTCTACTGGGATTGACAGACGGCCGATTACCGAGGATCTGAAACAGTTATTCGAAGAAAGGCATCAATATTCTGCCTTTGCCGCTCTGTCTGTTTGCGGACACCGCGACATTGCACTTTCATATGATATCCAATATTTACAGCTACTAGACTATACAATATCGAAGTTAGATTGGCTTAGCTAGATCTATAAGGTAGTGAAATCTCCGATATATATCCGATATTTGACAGAATCTAATATCATCTACCAGTAGTATAAAAGCAAGAGTCAGTCCTTGGCAGTTGGGTTTGATAAGAACTGTAAGGTGGTGAAATATCTGATATATATCGGATATTTATGCGCGATTTGAATGAATTTAGTATCGTCTATAGTATCGAAGCTAGAGTCAGTCCTTGGAAGTCGGGTTTGACGAGAACTGTAAGGTGGTGAAATCTCCGATATATATATCGGATATTTACGCGCGATTTGAATGAATCTAGTATCGTCTAGTATCAAAGTTAGAGTCAGTCCTTGGAAGTCGGGTTTGGCCAGAACTGTAAAGTGGTGAAATCTCCGATATATATCAGATATTTACCCGCAATTTGAATGAATCTAGTATGATCTAGTATCGAAGCTAGAGTCATTCCTTGGAAGTCGGGTTTCACCAGAACTGTAAGACGGTGAAATCTCCGATATATATCGGATACTTACGCACGCTAGTGGTTCTGTCATAGTATCGATATCAGAGTCCCTGAATCGCCGGTAAATATCGGCAATTTAATAGACGTGGCTTCCCATGGGACAACCGCAGTTCATTCTAGTATCGTCTAGTATCGATATTAGTCCCAAAATCGTCGATATGTCAAACTGCGAAACTAGATATAACTAGAAAGCATTTGCAAGCAAAAGCGAAGTTCCAGAGACCAGAGCAGCGGAAGAAAGAGAATGTGTGACAAAGATTGGTGCAGAATGAAAGAGTGCTTGGGATTTTAATATGCAAGCACGTACCTATAGTGAGGACTGATAGCGGTAACAATAGAAAACAACTACCGTAAAAGCAAGGCAGTCCAGGGAATTACAGTACACAGATTACAAATGCCTACATGTGCTGTAAAAACGCAACAGATACATACGCTTCCCTCGCATAGAGAGAGAAAAGTAGGCTTTGCGTAAGTTAACAAGTGCAGCTGGGCTCATCGTGTACCTAGGCGAGGTGGGTGTGCTCGAAAACGAAGATCAATGCAAGTTTTGGCTTCAAAATTGGCGGTTTTCGGCAGGGAAACTGCCCGCCGTATTTCTGAGGAGGACCAGTGGTTTTTAGCTCCTATTTGGGTTTATTGGGGGATTATGGCTTTGCTATAATCATTGTTAACGCTTGGAGGGACACGGGGGGAAGGGTTTAGACCTTGACACGTATTGGTCACCATGCGTCACCTGCCCTATCACTTCTAGTTGCATTTGAGACGTAACCTAATCTACCTACCGCCCATTACCGTTATCTCAACAAATTACATCACCCTTTCCACGTCACTGTCCATGCGCACGCCAGAGTGCTCAAAAGTATATTTCGTCCATTTCAACCTCTGCAACGCTCAAGTTCACACCGCAAAATTCCCACCCACCCTCCGCAAAAAAAAACCCTCGCTGCAGGGTAACAGCTCACAATTAAAGAGTATTGTATGTCACTATTTTGATGGCTTTTTCACAATAAAGTTCCAGGGGGGTACTGTCATGGGCCTGTAGCGGGCGCCCGGTAGCACGTTGCCTGACGCACAGTGCCAGGAATCCGGTACCGCCGTCCAGGCCGCTATGACGCCTTGACGCCCCCGCCATGACGGTACATACATAACCCCGGATTTCGGCCAAACACTTGTCTCCGTGTCATTCCTTTGCGTTAAATATAAATACCAAAAAGAGCTTATATGATGAGTCTGAGTGGCGTCTGTATGTCTGTATATTTGTGGGTATGTGCGGATGTATGTCCGTCACACACAAAGGCTCCCATACCGTCAAAGCTACCGTCTCAGTATTTGGTGTACAGGTAGATGTAGGGGTTGAGATGTGAATTTGTTCAAATGAGCACATCAGTGTCAAAAATGTGCAAATAAGGTAAGAAAAAGCGAAATCCTGAAACAGGCTTGAAACAGCTAGGCTTACTCCACTGACTTGAATCATTTCCTGTCGTTGTTTATGAACTGTTACATATTAACAGACCTGCTCAAACCATAGACAGTAGAGGGGAGGAAGACCGTCAGTAGAGGGGAGGAAGACCATCTATGGCCAAACTAGGGGGGGCTAGCTGCCTTTCTGCTATGCATGTTGCTAAAGTTGACCTCCAGTACCTAAAGTTTCAGACCTTAATTACTTTTGTCATTCTTGTTTTTCTGGTTTAAATATTTCTTGTTATTTTTCTGGTTGTACTGTGCAGAAATCATTGTCATAACATCAACGTAGAATTTTCCTGCACTGAACAGATAGAAACAACATTTATTGTTGATCTTTGGTACCCATATTGGTATGTACCAATTCTGATCAAATTTGAGCGACACCGTATAATTGCGGTATTTTTTCTATATCAGTCTGCAGGGCTGTGGTGGGAGGACGTATAACGCCAGTAACACACGGGTAAGCCTAACTCACGTGCCACGTACGTGCTGCGTGCCACGTGCCGCATGTCAGGGACTCGTGAGAAATTATAGGGAGGCAGGGAGGGCCTAATTAAAAAGAGTATGCGGAATCTAGAAATTGCGTGCACGCCCAGAGTATATTCAGGCAACACCACAATACCCATCTCAACACTACCTTTGTTTCGCCAAACTTACATAAGTCGGGGAATGAAATTAATTAGATGAAATAAAGTCTTTAGAATTTGACCAATTTCGACACCTCTACATACAGAGAGGCTGACTTTGTCTCGGAGCCGAGTTGTCGCAGAGCGGAGAAGATTGCCTGCGGCTATGTTCTCATTGTATTCAAACTTATTGGCATGTAAAGACTGGTACAATTGTGCATTTTGTCGCAAAAACCTTCGCAATCTTTGTGACAAACTGATGGTGAATTACAGTGATATTTGGGAAAGGGTGTCAGTAATTGTTTTCATTACCAGAAAGTAAATTGAAGTAATGCGGAACAACAAATGTTACAGTAATAACACAGCATGTAGGTAGAAAAGTTGGCTACAGATAGAGACATACGGGATACGTTTTCCGTTCACGTGATCGCTAGGTCGGAAGTAATTCACACTCAAAGCCGATGATGAAAAGATAAAGTGAAATACTATTGGCTGATAATTTTAGTTTTTCTCTATTTTCCCACCTTTGGCGCAATGTTGCGAGTTGCGTCACAAAATGCTGCATATTCTGTGGAATAGTGCAAACCATCAGCATGGCTTTTTTTGAAGCCATGGATTTTCTGTCACAAGCACTAATCTTACCAGCCATGCTGAAATTTAGAACACAAAATAGTCTACTCGAGACAAAAATAGAGTAGAAATATTTTCAGCCTCACAAACCAGAGATAATGAAAATCGTATTCCATAACGTGCAATGGACTGAAAGGGAAGAGAGCAGCATTCATGTAGGAAGTCCGCTTGGTGTTGTTATCAACATTCCCCTGTATTTACCGTGATAACTGAAGTTAACGTTACGCACTCTATCTTTGTTTACTTAATCCAGTTTGAATTGCAACAACAGTATTCCCCCGAGATCTGATACATGGCATGTCTGGAGTGGGGAAAATTCACTTTGTTCTATGGGAATGTCCATATGACATTTCTAATTTTAGTGGCTTTTTATTGCAACACGTGCTGATTTCTGCCCCTTAACGAATAGTATCGCCCTATGCGTTGGAACGCCACTGCACTGAAAATTGGCTGCGGCAGAGTCCTGATCCTGCAAAATGCATTGAATCGACAGGCTTTTATCACCGTTATGCGATAGTGGGCCCTTCAGTCACATGTATGTTTGTGGAGGGACCTTGGTTCCACCCTGAAATTTGTTGAACAAGAAAGGAAAGTCTCTGGTGAGCGTCACAGTGGTTATCTGGAAATGCATTTGTTTACGCATGGAGGTATAAAGTGAGAGTCGTCTTTTGCCCATGATTAGGACACCAAGACTGGCCAAGACTGTATCGTGTTTCGAAAGTCAATGTTGACCTGGCCTGACACGAGTATGCCTATCGCGTTCATGGTAGGCCTGCCCGCAGCCTATGTGTTGTGGTTGGACTGTGGTTTACTTGCACTCGTGCGAAATACAGTGTTTTGGTAACATTTTGATTGATAGAAGTTGGCAGGATGGTGGACTTGTCCACAAAATAAACCTGTTTGCAACGTTTTGATTGATACCTGTCAATAGGCTTACGCCCATACCAGTCACAGTTCGATAGACACCATAGGACCTAGATATTTGCAACATAGCAACCTTAACATATGGTCTGCAAAATCAATGTACAGAATTTTGATTGATCAATTTTGAATGTTACAAATTTACGTGCAGTGTGATTTTGAAAAATACTGGCCCGCCCTCCCTATAATTTCTCTCGAGTCCCTTTCTGCATATGCAAAGAATGGCTGGTAATTCGCTGGTCCCCAGTTCATGCATTTAGAAGGCGGCGTTGAAGCCCGAATGTTGATTTATTCATGAAAATGAATCAATGAATTAAATTGGAGTGAAAATGCACCTACTGGCGGCTCACAGCATGCGGTGAGTGACACGTGGCACGTGAAGAAAGAAAGAAAGAAGGAAAGTGAGCAAAAACTAACGGTTCCAGAGCTGGTCTCTGGAACTAAATATCCGATATTTAAAAATTGTGCAAAGTCGCGCCTTCATGGTCTGGTGCTGTCGACAACTTCTTTGTATTTTAGCTTCAGCGCCTTGAGCGTGCGGTGGACAACTTCTTTGTATTTTAGCTTCAGTGCCTTGAGCTTGTGGTGGCACTGATCTGCTGTCTCTGTAGAGCCTTTTCTGCAATTTTTTGTACACGAGGCTGTCGCGACACGTTCTCTTTAACATTCTTTGAATGCTTTCATCTGCCCAGACTCAGATCAGCAAACTTATTTCGTCGTTTGACCAGTTATTTCAACGAGATGTAGAGCTGTGTTCGGCAGCCATGACCAAAGTGAATATTGTATGTTGGTTGTTGTTTGTTTATGTTACAAATACCTGTTGTGTGAGGGCGTTTAAAACGCCTCTGAAACGGCTAGATCCATCCACACAGCGATTTGCAGATAGAGTTAATCCCTACAACGGCTCAGGTCGGGCCAACTAAACCGCTTAAAATCTGAAACACTTCAGAACCACTTCACAGCGTCCACACTTAACTTTCTGTGCCAGCATTGGCCCAGAACTCTTTCAGAGGCGTTTTAATGGCCTGTGTATGAACGGCATATGAGAGGCCGACGGACAACGAAGCCACGCAATAGCTAATGTAAACTTGTGTATGTAATTATTTGTATGACGTAGCGTCTACTCAAATTATCTCTATAATGGTCTCGTATTTACCCCATTAAATTTTCACAGTAACTCACAGTAACTTTGAAGAGAGGTCTTGAAACAGACAAAGTGAAATTTCAGATGTAGATCGGAAATTTCTGTTGGTACAACATCAGTTTTGCAGTGGGGACAAGATTTTTTTAAAATTACGATGAGCTGTTTTTGAATGGGAACGTATTACAATGGTTGAATTACTTTCTGCAGATGTTGTTTCTTAAGAAATAGTTTCTGCAGGTGTAGTTTCTAAAGCTACGTCTGAAGAAACAGTCTTTGCAGATGTAGTTTCTGAAGCTCCTGTTTCATCAGCCTGAGAATCACACAATATTGAGGTATTGCCACCTGGTACTGCCCAAACAAGCCTTGGGCTTAGATGATTACTCCAGTGATTCTGATTATGGTTCAGATTATTATCTTTATTAAGCAGATTTTAATGCTACAGAATTTGCAATATGCAAACAATATGCAAACAATAATAACCTAGTGTATCAATAAACATATCAACTCTGTAATACTTTCTTTGTCTCATTCATAATTTATTTCACAAGATCCAATTTCATGTTACTTTTGATACTTCAGTTATGTTAAAATTGACAGTAAATTGCCCTCAAAAGTGCCACCACAGGCCCCTTATTGAAGATGAATGATTAGAAAAGCTTCAGCTTGAGGAGGGGGGACAGCCCCTCCTGGCCTCCCCCACATGCGCTTGTGCGCATGCCTTGCTCCGCTTTGCTCCGCACAAGGCTGTACCCTCCTGTTCTTTCACTTGTACCCTTCTATACTGAAAAGCATTGACAGCCATGACTGTGTGCATGTACGTGTTGTTATGTATGTCATTTTCCCTCTCACTCATGACCTGAGTTTAATTACCCCCCCCCCGGCATGTACATGGATTTGTTTTGTGATACAATCCATTTGGCCACCATTCAGCAAATTTGTTATGATTTTTAGCTCCCATATATGCATATGTATATATGCAAATGGGAGGTATTCGTATAAGGTGGAAAAATGTCGTCTATATGTATGTATGTATGTATGTATGTCCGTCCACATCAAAAACTCCTAAACCGTAGCACCTACTGTCTTAGTATTTGGTGTACAGGTGCACCTAGGGATGGAGATGTGAATTTGTTCAAATGAACATGTCAGTGCCAAAAATATGCAAATGAGGGGAAAAAAAGGAAAAATCCTGCAAATGGCTAAAACTCAGTAAGCATCGGTCAGATTTGGTTGAAACTTGGTATGCAGATTTCTTTAGGTATTCTAAATTATATGTGCAAAAATTGGGATGAAATTTGCATGTTTGTATTTTTAGGTTATATTTTCCGTTTTTAGTCAAAAAATCTTGTTCTCTGAAATCGCTCTTCTGATTGTTATGAAACTTCATATTCATGTTCCTCAGGATGACCTCAGTCATGCTTGTACAAATTGTATTGTCATATTTGTAATTTTGGGGCAATTTTCCCAATTTTTGATAAAAAAAATTTTTACTCAAAGACTACTGATTTGATAGCTTTGATATTTAGTATACAGGTATCTAAGATTAATCTCAATATAATGTATTGAAGGTATGTTGAAACTGGCAATTTTTTTTTATTTTGGGGGCAAATTTTGCCTTTTTTGGTCAAAAAATTTTTCTCCTAAAACTTCTGATCTGGTAGCTTTGCTATATAGTGTACAGGTTCCTAGGGTTTATGTTAATTAGATATATTCAAAATTAGGATGAAATCTGCAATTTTGTATTTTGGGGGGCAATTTTTCTCATTTTTGGTCAAAAAATTTGTTTCTCAAAATTTACCAGTCTGATTGCTTTGATATTAAGTAAACTGGTTCTTATTGAAATTAAGTTGAAATCCGGAATTTTGAATTTTTAGGGTAACTTTGCGAAACTGTCAGTTTTACTGGGATATCTTTCATTTTGTATTTTTAAGATATTTTTTGGTAATTTTATACCTACTGGAACTAAGAGTATATAATGTTGTAACTAGTAAGCATTTGATATGGTAAACTGTATTTGGTGTTGAAATGCGGTAAAAAAATCCTGGCAGATTTTTAAAAAATTCCCAACAAATGCCAATAAAAAATTTAGCCAGAGAAGGTTTGACAAAAAGAAAAGGCGGAAAAGTGGGGAAAAAAGAATATACAATGGATCAGATGAAAAAGATAATGTACCTCATCGATCTTCCGGACACCGTCCCATATCAAATGGTCCACCCCGAATGTATTTTTGCACGCAATTAACCATGCAGTGTATTTTAGTTTCAGATGTCAAGTTGGGTAAGGATTTGAAAGGAATAGTCAAGTTCACCACAGTTTAACTTTATCTCTTGTGTCATCATCCTTGTGTAATTGGTTAAGTTTTGTAAGTTGTTTCAGATGTGGATGCACCAGCTGTTCTGGAAGAAACAATGTTTACTTTTCCCCGTAGGGTTTCTGAGTTGATCATTGTATGTTGAAATTTCTCCATGTATCTGGTGTATGGGGAAAGTGTAAACATTGGTTGCATGTTATGTATTTCAGTCTATGTCAAATATTGTAAATGAAAAATCAAGAACAGTTTGCTGTGTGCTTGTAAAAGATACCATATTTGTACAATACATAACACTGCATGAAAACCCGATAATTCAGATAAATTCACATTAATGAGTTGCCTGTATTATAGTATAATACATGTGAATTCACATGAATCCACGTGAATACAGGCTTGCTGAATACAAAAAAATGGTTTCTTGACTGTATTCATCTGTATATGCACTCTTCGGCTAAAATACAGGCAATAATCCATGTTAATACAGTAAGTATTATAGGGTTTTTATGCAGTGTAAACTGCCTTGCAGATTGATTGTCTTAAAGATTATCACAGAAGTAGAAAAGGAAAAGAAACAAATCAAATTGCTGTAACGTATTCACTCTCAGTGCCTGTTTAGGCCTAAACTTAACTATTTTATCATTACATTCAGCTGTTTGTTATATCTTTATCACTCTCCATGGGCCAAGGCACACTTGGGATCAATGTCATCACTTTGTGCCAGTCTGTGTATGTCAGTCTGTCTGCATGTACCGGTATGTCCATGTTTCATACAATTGTTGACTTGTTTTGATAACTATATGGGAGCGAACAGTGATGTTGTCACAATTTTTTTTTCTAATAATATCTGCAAGATCGTCTACACCTGGGTATGTCAAAGAAAGGGGCCATCCAAATATCTTTCTTTCGGTATTCCGTCATAGACTGATTCACCTAAAGGGAAACTCAAATCCACCACAACTCGCATTTCTGTGGAATCCTTTTTTCCACAGTCTGTAGAGGGGACAACATGATCTCTTTATCGAAAGGATTACAGAGGAGAGGACCCACTGTACCTCCAATTGAACTTCCCTGAGAATGAATTTGTCAACGTGCTCTTCGTAAGTGTAAGCTGATTTATGGTTTGTATCAACAGGGCGTGGCATGGATGCAGCAGTATAATTCAAAGACCTGCCATATTCAAGCAAGTCGCACACCTGCTGGTCGTGGTAGGTCCGCAATTTTGCACGCCAAATGGGGATGCAGAGGTTAATGGACAGGTGTTTTTAATCCCTTATAGTTGGGTAATTGTGAATTGTAAACAGCAATATGATTTTGAACAAATTCATGTGCTGAAGGGGAAAGACGAGGTGCCAAGCTGCAGTCGTTATCAGCATTATCAATCCCGGTGTGAATATTTCTGCCTTAGGGTTGAGGGTTGATACAGACGAAACAGACTCAAGTGAAGTATCTGAGATATAACCATCATCCCCCTGGTTGGATATCATAGAATCGCCATCAAACGATTGTGTGCTTATGCTGGTGGAGGTACTTGTGTCAGATTGAGGCCTACCTCGTACGGTAACGTGAACATTGTTAGATTCACTGAAAATATGATCATTTTCTAAATCAAGTTTATTGCCACAAATGCTGTCACTGTGTACGTTTTCTGTGACACAACTGACATTTCCATTGATTTCGTAAGTGATATCAGTGGTATTGGGCACATCAACATTTAAATTCTTACAATGTGCGCTTTCTAATTCAGCATATTCATTGTTATTGCAGTCAGTTTAGGTACTTCGTTCAAACATGTCAAAATTCAAAGTTTGCATTTGTGAAATATTTGTGACATACTGTCTGTTGGACAGTTTTGACGGTTTACATTCCGCAGGATTGTGATGTCTAACCTGAGTGATCTTTTCTTGTTGGTTTGCTTTTTCCCCTGTCACTTTGGGATCATTGTATGGGCACTTTGTCCTGGGATGACCTTCTGTTGATTTCCTGAATTTGTAACAGGCGCATATATGTTTGTACTTGCAAGAATTCCCATCGCTGCACTTTCCTTCTTGGTTGTACGCCCAGCAGTATTGGACAGAATCTCCAGTTGTAGTCTTCGGCTTGTTCGTTCTCGATTGTCCTGTCTCGGCCGCTCTCGGATATGAATACAGTTCTTTGAGGTCGTGTCCGTCACTCTCCCATGTGCGACGACTGTACTTGATGTCTTGGAGAGAAGCGCCGTGGTATTTGAGCATGGCGTCCCAAGGGTACACTGATGCGAATCGCATCAGCAGGTTTAAATGTTTTAAGCGGGTTTCTCTCTCCGTACTGGTCAGGGCCTTACCAACCAAAATTGAAGTGAATCCCTCTACAAATTCGCTGATTTACATTGAATCGTAGCTGATCTCACTGCCCGCGCCGAAAGGACGAGGTTGCGAAGACATGTGTGGCCATGAAACCGGAATGACGGCGCTGTCTTTCCTAGTCTGAAATCGTTGAGACTTACTGCATTTTAGGCTGAAACTGGTACTACCATTCTCGAAGAAATCTGGTATGATTGAGTGCTGAGTGTCCTGCAAATCCTGTTGTAGTTTAGCATCAGCATTGGCCATTCAACGCAGTTGAGTCATGTTTGTAGGGCTTTGACTCGCGGCCGGTTTTTACACCTAAATGTAGTGAATTTGTAGCACTTCGAGTTACCTCTGGTTGTGCGGGTGTGCGTTCGATGTTGCTTGTAGTGGATCTATGCACCGCTATCTCTGCTCGTAGCACAGGCGCTCCTTAGCTGGGTAGTCTGCTAAGTAGATCGATTTTCGGATCGATCTATTGATCCCGCAGTCGATATGCCCGCCACTGCAACCTAAATTAGGTTGCAGTGGCGGACATATCGACTACGGGATCAATAGATCGATCCGAAAATCGATCTACTTAGCAGACTACCCAGCTAAGGAGCGCCTGTGGCTCGTAGACTCTAGATTTCATCCTTAATACACTGAAATTCCAATAAAAATTCTGATGCTAAAGAGCCTATGCCGGCCACGGCCCCGGCAGATGTGGCACCGTAATGTTCTTCAGACTTGATTGCAGTTTTCCTTGGTCGCCCTCGCGTCTTCGCTCCTGAGCCCGAATTTTTGGCTGCGATGCTCATCATGGTTAGAGGTTGTAATTAAATTATTCGGTCAATGATGCAATAGCAATGTTTCAGTGGACTTCGAGTAAGTCTCCGTAGAGCTGAGACTAACTCATGCACAGGAAAAGTTTGATAGAGCTTGGCGTTGCAGGTGCATACAAACAATGACGACTATAACTCAACTGGGGAAAGTTAGATGCGCATGCTCTGACTAGTTACTGTAATTACTCCCTTTGAGGGCGCTCTCTGGCTCCCCTCAAATGGACACTATGATGAAATTTTGAACTAACACAATAAAACTGTTGCTGTGGTTAGCAGTAGCACACAAGTGAATTAAAGTATTGTCATGTTTACTTCAGTCCTTAACATTGTTCAAATAGAATTGTCATTATATTTGACCCCAAGAGGATGATCTGTACAAAGAAAAGCAAATTCTGAACTTTAATGTTGCCATAGCTATTTGTATGCACTAGTGCACTAATCTATTTATGTACAGAAGCATATCCTTATTAAAATGACGGCACAATTCAAACAAACTTTACTAAAACTTTAAGTTGTATGTTCAGACTCACAAAAATGCAGGAGAACACTGTAGAATTTTCATGAAAAATGTTCACAAATTCAAAACTTGTTGACAAAATAAGAATTTTTTAGCAATAATTATAAAACTCTGTCATGGATATTAATCAAACATTCTCTGAGTGTTTCAATTCTTTAACATATCATTGTAAAAATTTACATTATGAATCAGTGAATATTTCCAAGAGAATTTCGATTTCAACTAATAAAAGGCATTATAAGAAAATGATAATTTTGCGCAAATAGAATAAAATCTGTTGCCATGGTGACTAATAATACTCTAGTGTAGTAATGTATTCCTACACTATGAGCAAGCTTACTTCAGTCTCACAACTTTTATGAAAGATTTTTCATTTTATTTCAACAGTAAAAGAGGTTAAGAAGAAAATAAAACTTTGACCATTTATGTTGCCATGGTTACTTGTTATGCATGATTGTACTATTGCATTAATGCATGATAAATAAGCTAATGTCCATCTGTGAAATTTTGCAAAAATTAGTGATCTATTGAATAAAATACACAAGTTACGAATAAATATTTTGAGCCATAAAAAACGTAGGGCCAAAGTCCCTTATGCTACTATAGACATGGATACAAAATTAAGTATTTCCTGACTGTATAAAATTATCTCACCAAGGTCATCCTTGAGACCTGTAAACCAAATATTAAAGGCATCCGACAATTTTCTGACCAAAAATGGCAAAAATTGCACCAAAAATACAAAATTGCAGATTTCATCATATATTCAATACATCATATTCAGTTCACCTGTATGAATATGAATACCAAATATCAAAGCTGTCAAACGATCGATTTTGATGAAATAAAGTTTTGACCAAAAATTACAAAAAAAATTCCTTAAAAATACCGATTTGCATATTTCACCAGAATTTGAACAAATCTAAGTTGGGTTATCCCTAGTGACCTGTATACCAAAAAACAAAGCTGTGTGACCAGCGGTTATGAAGAAGATTTTTACCAAAAACGTCTTTTTGGTGCTAATTTGCATATTTTCGACAATATGAAAACATTGAAAAAAAACAGTTTCTCATAATCAGATTTTTCATCTGCACAACAAATATCAAATCAGTAAGTACTGCGGTTCTCAAGATATTTGAGTGGACGGACGCCTCACAAACGGACATGCATACATACATACATACATACATACAGACTGACACCGGACGGAAACCTATCCCAATAGTTTCAATAGACTATAGTCTATAGTAGCTAAAAATGAAAAACAATGTTGCTATGGTTACAGTAATGAGTCAATGAATTCAAATTTTGTTACATGATAGGTACATCTTAAAAATAAAGAAATGAGCTATATTTGGAAAAATTCATCAAGAAATTAAAAAATTGTGACAAAAGTGAACTACAGTAAGTCCATTATTACTAGAGATTTTCAATGTCAACCACAAACAAAGCTATTAGGAAATAGCAATTTTGAGCAAATCAAAAAAATTCGTTGTTATATGTATCAATGTATTGCAACACTGAGCAAGCTTTTTTTAGTCTTACAGCTTATGCGAAAGAATTTTCATTTTACTTCACATTACGGGAAGGCTCCATTAACTTGGATGGTACCTGAAACCCGAGTTGCTGCCTGTCAACTTGGGTGACAAACAGAAGACTTTTAATCCCCAAAGGTGTTAAGGTTCCATTGTTGCGTTTATCTTATCCAGCTGGTGCTATGATAGGAATGTCAGGGCTGTAACGACTCACTGAATACCACGGGCACACACATATGCTTGCACATGAAACTATGTTGACAGGAAAAAGTGAACTACCCACTTTTCAATGCAAGTAATCTAATTTCTTCTTTAATTTAGGCTCTAAACTAAGTTTTAGAAATATGGTGAAACAAAATATCGTTCTTCGTTCATTTTCATTTAAGTTTCCTATTTTTGGACGCTTTACTTCCGCACATTACTAAGATTATCAATGACTCCATCACTTCTGCAACATTTCCATCAATTTTCAAGACAGCTCTTATAACACCTCTCCTCCACAAGCCATCGTTAGACCCCAATGATCTAAAAAACTACCGCCCTGTTTCTAATCTTCCATTCTTGTCCAAGATAACTGAAAGAATAATTCTCATGCAATTAAATGACCACATCAGCTCCAATAATCTCCTCAGCCCCATTC
>LD369961.1:0-11479 GCA_001465055.1 Ptychodera flava
ATATCATCTTGATTGTGACGATTTTTAGGCCAGCAAGATGGCCGCGATTTGCTGCTGTTAATGGATAGGAAAAGCGAAATTTCAGAATTTCACAAACACAAGACGGTAAAACACAAGACGGTAAAATTTATTTTCTCCACATGTATCGGAATAATTCGTCACTAGTAGAAGAAAAGTTCTGATATCTGGGGTTTGATAACATAAATGTGTTACTGAGGTTTCTTGTTCGAGAGCTGTTTGAATTTTCAAATTGGTACTATACAATATGACCAAATAATGCGAAATGCTACGAAATATGCACACGGTGACCATTAACGTCTCTGCCTCTAATTTCTGATAAACTACCTGTTCTGAATCTAAATTATGCGAAACGAAGATGCAAACTAAAACTTGAAAAAATACTAACAAACAAACAAACGAGCGACAAAAAACATACACGGAATGTTCACTGAATCATGCAAATAGCATTCCGTCCGATGCAGTGCGTTTAAACAAAATCAACAACAACAATATGGCGGCCGACTGTAAGTATCAGGCACCTGTAACTATGATAAATTGTATTTTTACATAATTTTTTAACACCAACTGAATCCAGTATACCCCTTTTGCCGACGACTGTCTATTCTTATTTCATGTTAGCAGTTTTTACTTTTCATTTGTCAAGGAATAAAGCTAAGGGAATGTGTAATCGTGCGCAAATGATTGTGAAGTAGAGCAGATCACGTATCGAAACTTCAAGTGTTGGCCATCCTTGGGTCACAACAATGTGGGTTGTGTGTGCCTTTCGTTTGAACAATAATGGCGGCTCTTCATTGAAAAAGAGTATAGCTGTGTGAGTAAAGTGCATAAGACAGTTTCATTGGTTATAAATCTACGTTGTGTAGATTTTCCCTATGAAATTTGTACTCGTGTGTCTTTGGCGGATGTTAAACGATTTCAGATCTGTAAGTAATACGAGAAAGTTGTCATAGTAGCATGGACGTTTCATCGACCGCCACCGCCTACTGGATATAACTCTTGCTTTTCAAAATTGAACCCTTGGTTATCAGATAGTCAATAGAGAATAACTTGTACGTTCGCGTCAGTACTGGGGGTGTAGTTAGGCAGCAAAAATTGATTAAATAAGCAGATCGAAAAGTTGATATCTGCAAAATGTGAACATATTTTTTTATTTAGGAAAAGTTTATAATACTGCACAACAAGAACATCAACTCAGAAATTAATGATATTGTCTTTACTGAACCCGGATCAAAGGTGCCTTTTGAAAATGAACTGAATGTTAACATATCATGTTGGGGACAGTTTTATGTGCTTCCACTTATTATCACAATTGGTTTAAAAAATTGAGGGATTTTCACTTTAAAATTTTGCATGATATATTTCATACAAATGCTAGACTTAGTAAAACGGACTTTCCTACACTTTAAAATTCTCTTTGGACATTGTGCAAAAGAGAAGATGAAACATTACTTCATGTATGATAATGTTAAAATGTTTGGGAAGCCTTATTTATTTTATTTGGACACAAACTCGACTAGCGAAAAAGGCCTGAAGCTAGAATTGGCAAGTTATTTTAGGAGATCCAAAGCTGTCACATATCGTTAGCATTGTAATTCTTCTTGGCAACAGGTACATCTATTCCTGCCCGAGTTTATATCTTTCAAAAATCTGTACACTCAGTACAAAAATCTGAGTATTACACTGCTATCAGGAAAAACAAGTTGAATAGGATGAGTATTTAAAGAAATCCAGTCCAGAAATCCAGGACCCTTTGCAAAACTGATATGCTATACAACTGTATGGTAGCGTGTTTGAGGGAATTCGGAAATTGTAACTTAATAGTAGCGGATTTATTGTGTCATGTAACTGTTATTGTTATTTAACTCCCAAAATAAAAAATAAAGCTCAATTTTTGTCAAAAGAAAGCTGGTTGTGGTGGGTTATCTTCACTGACAGGTCGTCTTATCTTAAAGTAGTTGTTTGAAAGTCATTGAAGAATGACGGCTTTTAGAATGAGGACGTTGAAAGCTGCAAATCAGTAACAAATATCCGGGCTAAACAAATCGATGATGACACCCTGACTTCCGAGCCGGGCTACTCTAATAAGTTTAAATTCTGGGCCTGAGTAGACCACACTACATAGTCATGAAGGAACTGTGAGAGCGAGAATCTCTGTGAAGCATACACTTCACTCAGAAAGTATTGCCAAATGTTTGGTGCTAGATTAAGATGTAAATTGGTCACTTTCTTCACAGAGGGCCACTCATACTTTCGATGTTAGCTTGCTATACCTCTTCTATACTTCTGGGTATGGTCAGTTTCATCAGAAGACCCGACTCAATGTCACCAAACAAATGACAAATTGTAGTTTTCACCATCATTTTTGCTTGTACAGCTCCAATCTATATGTAGTCATCTACGGTAGGTATATTTGTGCTTAAGTTTACACTAAATAGCGTTTCCAAATTTACGCCATACTTTGCTCCTTGAACTATCTGTAAACATATGCGGAGGTGAAGTTCCACTGAGATCACCTACCTAAAAACACAATTTTGCGTAAGACAGTTCCTGTTAGTTTTGTTTCGATGGACTGACCAACACGAAAAACTAATCATTTCTCAAGCTTACCTTGATCTAACACCTGTAAACAGGATTTGTTCCGCTGAATGTTTTGCTCTGACCTACTTTGATAGCCTATGGAAATTATTTACTGGTCTTGTGCGTCCTGTATAATTAAGAGTTGACGCGTTCATCGGAGCCGTTAATCTGACTTGAGTGTATCTGTGTAAGTTTCAGCTGATGGCGCTGTGAAACACTTTCCTAAAAAGAGATTGTCAGTATACTCAACACCATTTTAGTAAAAAATTAATATACATTCCTTTACTTTTTAGAATATATGGAAAGTCGAAAACGAAAGAAGTACCTGATAATATATTGAATTTCCTTTTGCACAGCTAAACATGGCAAGTGGTCTAGCCCCACTTCGTGTACTCTATGTCAACCTAAATGATAAACTTGGTACTGAAGAATACGAAACTCTAACGACTTTAGTTGGTGATAAAATCGAAAAACGTCGGCGAGAACAATTGAAGACACCTGCTAAATTATTTGAAGAACTTGAAGATCACGGCCACATATCAGAGAGTGACCTTACTCTGTTGGTAGAATTGTTCGACCAAATGAAGCTACCTAAATTGATCGCATGCAATGGTCCGTGAATGTGAAAGGCAACTGAAGTCTGAAGCAATTAAATCAGGTAAACTTAATCGTAGGTATTGTCAAAACGAGTAGATATCTCCCTTGGATGATCGAATAACTATCTGGAGGTAATTAGATAAGTTTAATTAAATTGAATTTTTATTTCCCCATAGAGATAACACAGGGATGGCGGCCATTTTTAATTTCAACTATCCGCAAATGTTGGGTAATTTGTTACTTTGGTACCAAACTTTGCAGTGTAACCCAGATTGTATTCTTGATTTGGTGAGAGAATGGTTGAAAGTTTTATTGAGGAAAGTTTGAGCAAAAGTTTCCGTCTTTCACTCTCGAGGTGGGAACTACCTTAAAAAATATATCAGAAGCAGATTCAGAAGCACATTCATGACGCTGTTAATAATCTGGCTTCGCTATACTGGTACAGGTCCTATTTCAATGTGGCCACGACATTGCTTTTTCGTTTCTTTTTTTCTTGGTCGAACAAATTACCTGAGGTTAATTTCATTGAAAGCTGTCATTTGGATTACACCCTATTGAACAACAACAAAAGTATGTCTGCTAAATCTGTTGTCGGTTTGAGCCATAAATCTTTAAAGTAAATTTCTGTGTTTTCTTTGTACAGCTACCACGCAAGCGCCCCCGAAAGTTCAAACGCCACCTGAAGTTATTAGGGAAAACGAATTCGGTAAGGGAACTCACTTTTTGTAATCAGATTATCCAAATCAATGGTTAAGTTGATAGTCTAGAATCCCTCTGCCATTTCGTTTCTCTAAACCTGGACGTAGAAAGTGTATCAGCGGCACTGACAATGAAGCAATTGTAATGTCCAAATCAAGTTTTGCCCGGTCTTGAATTAAACTAGTTTGTTATTAATATTTCAAGTAATCTTGTTTTACGATGAGAAAAATCCTTGTTTGTTTCTCATGGATGATACAATAATTGGCCAGTTTATTCTAGATATGGTGACGTTTTCACGCTACAGTAAGTCGTTTAAGTTTCACTTTATTTCGTCTCAACTATTGATACTCAGCTAAGCTTTGTTCAAGGTATACCGGGGGATCTAGGTAGAGACTCCAGAAGACTTATGTGTTCAGTGCAATTTCTTCATAGACTTTATTTCTAAGAGGCCATCTACAGACGCCGCGATTCTGGGTATTGAATTGTATGTCTTGGCACAGAGTAATATCAGACAGAGTGGCAACAGCTATTGTTTAAGGCGTGAAGCGGTTACGTAAGCAATCCATGTTTGCCTCGCCTCACGAAGCTCTTGGCTCTCTTTTCCGAAGAGTGCCGACCATGCACCCTTCGGTAATTTTCGGATTTTCACCAATTGTTAAGCGAAAGTATGTTCGACAAAGCTTGTGTTGTAGTTGTCGTGTGGTGCTGATCGGAATTGATGTGCTGGCGAAAACGCGAGTGTTTTGAGCTTCAGGAAAGTGGGTTTTACCGTTTTAAAAATTCCTCTCATATTTTCATGAATATATAATGAGTGTGTTTGAACCAAATTTGAAAGTCTTTTATCGATACTGTCTGGTTTTACTCAATGGTTTACGGTCAGTCACACCGTCTTTTACACGTGCGCCAAGAAAGGACATGTTTATGAAACTGCTGGCGTGTTATGTTTTGATTGGCGTGAGGCAGTGTTTCTGGCCTGAGAGCTCACAAAGTAACTATGGTTGCTACGCGACTGGCAGTACGATGCCATCTCGTCGTATGTTTCGCATAATCTCGTGTAATTATCAACCACAAACCAAGCCTCCAAAAAGTTTAACACCTTTGAAGCTCATTTTAATATGAAAAGCCAATAGTCTACCGAGACGACCATGGAACAAAAGGCATGCAAGTGTTGCCACTCTGTCTATGATATTACTCTGTGGTCTTGGGTAAGAGCGAAAGAGGGATACCCTACAAGAATGGGATTTTACAACATACATTAAAGGCGAGGTTTGACTTTACAAAGGTTCGAATTACAGATACGTAATCATGCTTTTATTATATAGATGAAATGTCGATAAAAAAAAAATTCTTATAAAATATTAATTATAGTACTGGAATAGACTAACTTCCGAATCAAAGGTGGAGCTGCATGTTGCCAACACAGTTTTCAAAGCAATATTCTTCATCAAAGATGACAAGGAAACCCCCTCATACTTTATATTTTCAAAAAGCAGAGACTCTTAAGTATAATTTGGTAGCAATAGTTTACTCTAACGATAAAGTGGGTGTATATTTGGGGTAAAAAACTTCAATTTTGGTATTAATGATAAAAATTAATTTAAGTCAAAAATTTGACGCTATTTTCTGAAATGTAATACTTGACTTGAAAGAAGAGTATATGTAGAAAAACGACCATTTTATTTTGCATTATCTATCCTCATTTTAAAATGACATGGTTGAAAAACTAGCACTCAAAGTGATTAAAATCATGATTTGCAAATAAAATGCCTCTTGTTTAAAATGTAAGAACTTTAGTGCCAAACAAAATAGTCGTTTTTATATAGCATTTAAAGAACATAATGTGAAAATTTCAGAAAATTTGACCCTTCCAAACTGAAATTAAATTAAATTCCTTGGAAATCTTGAAATTGGGAGAAGAAAGAAGCCGGGAAATCGGGTGATTTGTACGCATTTGCATAAATTAACACTTCTTTATCACGTCACTTACGACTGCTTGACAAGCTGACAGGTGAACCCAGCCAATAGTTTAGTCTTGGGTTAACAAATCATTAAAATTGAATGAATATTTGCAAAAAAAAAGTAATTTTTGAGCAAAGTACGCTGTGTTGGGTGCAGAGCCCCCTAACTGATCAAATTACTATAATTAACTGACAAATGTTTTATTTTCTGATGTATTCCAAACCCGTAACATGTCTTTTCAAATTTTACAGGTGACAAGTCTACAAAGAAAATGGTTACTCTAAGTGGCCCTAATAACGGAGGAAAGTTTCAGTTACCGAGAGGATTAACTTTCCACGGTGACAGACTGATAATGTGCGACTTAGATGGACATATTGTACATACACTTGATAAAGCGTTGAGAAGCATATCTGTGATTGCATTCAGCCGTCGGTTTGCAAAGCCATTCGAGCCATGGGATGTTGCCGTTTCTTCTGACAACCAGTATTTCATGACAGATCGATCAAATTGTCAGATTGTTGTCTGCAAAGAAAACATGGAAACGATCAAAACATTCGGACAAAATGAGGATATAGAGCCCAGGGGAATAACTCTCATGGCACGTTTTGTATTTGTAACCGACGTGAAACATCACCGGCTTTTAAAATACAGTATTGATGGCGTATTTATCAGCCAGGTAGGAGGTCACGGTAAAAGGCAAGGGCAATTCATAGACCCCTTTGCTGTGGTTGCGAATAGCAACAATCAACTTCTGGTATCTGACTATGACAATCACCGTGTTCAGGTATTTGATTCTGATTTGAAGTTCTTAGAAATATATGGTGCGACTGATCAATACCTTCTGCGTCAGCCAATCGGTATAGATACTGACGAAGAAGACAATGTTTATGTAACCGATCGAGATCTTCCATCGTCTGACAAACACGGAATTGTGAAATTGACAGCCAAGCTTGATTTTCTCGAAATGCAATTCCAAGGCAACTTAAGAGAACCGGCA
This sequence comes from Ptychodera flava, assembly GCA_001465055.1. Lineage (NCBI taxonomy): Eukaryota > Metazoa > Hemichordata > Enteropneusta > Ptychoderidae > Ptychodera > Ptychodera flava. Next base: position 6,851 of record LD369961.1, read on the forward strand.
TATGTCGCGGTAAGCAAATCCGGAAAACGCAGAATTGCGGTATCGGAATGGAATAACAGGAGTCTTAAAATCTTTCAATAGAATACGAAGTGCGCATTCAATAAATTATCGCCAAATTATGACGTGATCGTGATTTATCGGCCATTAATTCACAGGATATTCTTACACAAGTAGGCCTTTTGTAATTCCTTGATTCGATGCCACTTGATTTGCATTGTGCGTTTATGGTAAATTCGATCTGGGTCCGGATTTTTATTAAGGTATAATACTTGAATGAAAGCAAAGAGAACGCACGTCGAACTTGGATATGTGATATCAAATGGGCTGCAGTAGGTTAGAAAATACAGTACGTACAAACACGTCCTTCCACCCTCTTAGATCAAGCGTTATGGTTATGGTTCCTGTTTCATCATTCTTTAACTATGCCAAAACTCAAAGCTATATACAGTCATTCATTGACAATTTCTGTAAACATTTAGATAAAACCTGATCAGTTTCTATCATAGTGGATGCGACTTCTGATACGTTCTTCCTTAACTGTTCTCTCAATTGAAGTCTTAAACTTTATATCATAATGAGAACTGATTTTGCAAATGGTTATCAGATCGTGAATTAAAAGGAGCATGCGTTAAATGCGTAAAAGATAAAAGTTCCGGAACACGAAGTTGATTGTTGCTTTCGCCTCCGTGATTTACGATTTGATCCGTGATTTAATTGTTTGTTACCTTCCCTTTCAGCATAATGATCTTATTTATAATTAGGCCTTTATGAAAACACTTTTCAAAAGAGAGTAATGTGTATACTTTTAATATGAATGGGAAGGGATGCTACACTTAGTCTAGTAAATTGAAACGAAAGTTTTCCTAAATATTTCTCTGAGGGCGACGATGTAGCTTCACATTTTTATGAAAATTAATGTAACAGTTTTTTTTGGGCGAGAAGTAGTAAGTTAAGTACAAAGTTAATCATTATTTTTTTGTAATAACTATTATGATGTTGCAATAATCAATCAATATATATCAGCTGTTATTTATGAACTTTTTGATAAAATACAACAAGAAAACTTTCAGAATGAAAATGTTATAGATTGTCTTCCAAATCATGAAATTTTGCTTGCTACTTTACTTACTTCAAAACTAGAGTCTTTATAACGCTCCACAGAGAAATGACACTTTAGAGAAATTTCTCTGGTAGTGCTTCAGAAATAGTTTTTCATGACCCGTGAAGTGAACTACTCATCCAGTGAAATATGTGTCATTCTTATATTTTGTTTTGGTTAGCATATTAAGCAAAAAAGCAGCATTTACTGTATATTTACATATTTTATATACTAGGGGCCACAACTAGAGTAGTTGCAACATTTTGGCTTATTTATTACATATTGGGGTGATACACTGTCGACTGTAATCTTGCTTGTACATGCGCGCGTTCCGTGATATCATAATCGTTGTTGGAAAAGTTTTGATGACGCATGCGCGCATTCAAATAGTAGTAAATGTATGTTTACTTCTTGCAAACTACCGCTGTTGATACCCTGTATCTGTTTATTAGTCTCAGAAAAGTATGTTTCAAGCTATATTTTTCATCTGTCGTACGAACTCAGTAACCTGGGTGATGTTTATGTTGTTTGTTCGCTAAAAAATGAAGATATATATGGTTGCTGTTATGTCATATTCAATCTTTCATATCGATGTCGTTGCAAGTTCATTCAAACACCATTCTGGGAATAATTGGGCTTCCATTGCTGTCACTACCAAGCAAGTATTGAATACATGGCTGAACGTTAAACATATTTTTCCATAAACAACAACATCAACAATAACCAGTATGTTAGGCTCTTGTAATGATTATAAAGGCCTAGTATGTTAAACCTTGAATCGTTTAGTGTATAAAGGTGATCAGTTCAGGCTGTTTCGCATCCATCATTACAATATGAAGTGTTCGTATATTTTTTTAATTACACTAATTTACTTCTATTTTTATTTGTCCATCTTTATTCTTTGTCACAAAAACAATTTTCGAATCGGTACTTGCACATCATTCAACATTTTCATCAGAGATAAGAATTAGCAAGTTCACTGTAAATGAATTATTTTCGATTAGCATTCCCAAATTAAGTAATATTCTCAAGGGCTCAAAGCTCTGACTGGACACATGGAATTTCAGAAAACAATGATTTTAAATAAATCGTCAAAATGAAAAATTACTTTATATTGTGTGTCTTGTTATTTGTTTGTATGCTTTGATTTTGTTAGTTTCCTTGTGACATTCGAACGCCATTCTGATTTGGGTCTATTAGTTAAGACAACCCTCTCAGATTATTTTTCGGGAATTGCTTTTGGCTTGAGTATTTTCTGGAAGAAATTGACAATGCCCTTCAAATCCACTCACTACATCGAACTGTATTCTCCTTTTATGTGAAGGGGCGGCTAATGAAGCTTTTGGTATGAAAAGGTGTTCCCAGGTAGTAAGGTGGCGGGAGGGTATTTATTTCATTCAGCCGTTAGGTGGGGGAAGAGGGGGTTTCTTTGTGTCTGTGGGGAGGAAAAATTGTGTTTATATAGAGCACTTAATTTTTTTTACTCCAGTGATTTATTTTGTATGGCAATGAATTCACTGTAATGGGAAGGGAAAACTCATGTGTTGGTTAGAGGTCCAGGACAATAGGGAACCTTTGACGGGAAGGAGCACTGAGTTCTTGCATAGCGAGAGGGGTATAGGGGAATTTAGAGTGGTGGGGAGGAGAGGGGATACACTGGATGCGAGAGGAAGCTTTTCAAACTGTGACGGGAGGGCATTTGTCCTTGTGGGCTTTCATAAACATTTAATGACACCTTCTTTTTGTGAAATGTAGAGTAGTATTCACTTGGTTCAATGAACTTGTGACAACTTTCCTCGTTTTGATCACCATTTTTTAAAAAAACTCTGGCCAGAAGCCATCTGAACCAGATGTTTTTAAGAGTTTTAATGTTGAGTACTCGTTCAAGGCTTCACATCCCTCTTCAAACGTTGAATCATCTTCTAGTGCAGTGGGCCCGGGGTTTTTTGTTCCAATTTAGTCAAGTAACGTGAAAGATATCTCAGCATGACATACATCATATTCTGCATGGTCGTTCTCATTCCAAACTCTGTATAAAGCGGTTTCTTGCTGAAATACAACATTAGATTGCTGGCATGCAGATATCTAGAAATGGGTGGCGTCTTTGTCTGCTTCAGGATATATACCTTCACCCGCTCCAACTTCCTTGGAAAATAAACAAACAAACAACACTCTGGTTTGCATTGCTTGGTTAGGTCAAATCTGTGTAGCATAGTCTCCTTGACGGTCTCTGCCGGACGAAACATCCTTGGCCAGCAAAGCTGAACAAACAAACAGCACAACGGCTACAGAGAGAGGGTTAATTTGTTTGTCACCATGGAAGAATACCAACAATGTTCAGATCACTGACATCACAACAAATACAGAACCCTAATAATGGATATAAGGAGATGGAATAACTGCAGAAAAGATATTTACAAAACAGTTGTCTCATCCACGAAGGCGATCAGTCCTAGAATTAATGAACCAAAACACTTCAACCGGGCAATTGAATGACACTAGTATTAAGGCAGAACGCACCTCGGGGACAGACATTCGGACTCTCAAACTTTTACAATTCTCTATTGATATACCACAGGTGGGGGTTCATTTTAAAGCTCTTGGTGAAAGAAAACTTTTCACCGGCTTAGTTTTTCGAAATTCGAAAACTTTTATTTTTCTCCATAGAGTTAACACAGGGATGGCGGCCATTTTGAATTTCTGATATCGGTAAATCTTGGGTAATTTGTTTCTCTTGTACCAAAATTTGCACGGTGACCCCGGATTATTCTTGATTTTGAAAGAGAATGATTGAAAGATTCCTTGAGGAAAGTTAGAGCAAAAGTTTAAGTCTTTCACTTTCGAGGTGCATACTACCTTAAAGAGGCACTCCCACTTTGTAACATTTTTAAAACACATTTTTTTAATGCCAACGGTCGATATTTGACTTGGCGACTGCGCGCGGATTGCGAGATATCGATAAAAACATGTCATTTCCCGAGCGTATTTTTCACATCCTTAAGTTTTACGATCGTTCTAATTTTGACTCGGAATCCCCCGAAGGTTTGTTGTTGTGCTGATTGACGATATTCTAGGGAGTCCACAATAATTTCGAACGACGCAAGTAATTTACTTCCCACTGCAAAGACTTTATATACAGCATTATGCCTTACCTTGGGTAAGTTTTTAAAACTTCTCCTTAGCTTTTGTCGTTTTCATTATTCTAAATCGGTTGTATTATATTTTTAACCAATACCACATAAACATCAGTTTTTACATGTCAAATATTAGCCGTCTCCGATGACTACATTTTGTCGTCTGCCACACAGAACGCCGCGCACGTGGTATGCGCGCGTGGCATGCGTCTATGCATATCACGCGGCGGCCGCTATGTATCAACCGCACGTAACTGTGCTAGTCACCTTTGCCAATTCTGGTGGACTCAGCAAAAATTGTTTTTCGTTTATACGCCAAGTCAGTAAGACTCAGCTTTCTCCCACAGGCCATGACCGATCACCGATGCCAGTGGTACTGTGGCGTACAGCAGCGTC
>LD369977.1:23977-35270 GCA_001465055.1 Ptychodera flava
AATGCGTGCGCGAGGACTCAAAAAATGTGATAAATCGTACAGTAAGACATTATTATCAATATTGTGCACGATTATCAAGATTTATAGTTTTGTGTATTACATGGTTTGTCCGATATTTTCCCTCCTTTTAAATGCGCAGTCTTTTTTTCGTTTTCAAAAAAAAAATTTGCTCGCTGTGGGGCCGCAATGCTGAATAATGGAATACATTATCAGTAATAATGTATGGATATGACGTCACAAAATTCACTGGTATTGACAAAGCTATAATATAATTGGCGATATAGGGATATTGCCAGCGGCTTTCCTATGTATATAGGGACTTCGGTGTTCCAAGTTTAATTGCGCCAGCAATAAGGGATTGCCATATTGTAATTTGAAACGAATTAATTTTTGTTGAATCACCAACATTGCTTGGGACCAAACTTATTGTTATAGATAAGTGTGGACATATCTTCAGTACACTGTAGGTGAATACAGGGAACCTTACAGATAGTGCTGAAATTTACCTGGAATGCCAGGGACACCGTGGATTGAATTGGTACATTGTTGTCGTGGGGATTGGATTGTTCCAGAATCCTTACTTTCAGGTTGCAGTGTCCCAGTCGTAGTATGTCCACTCTGCTCCTCAGCCAGACATATTGAAAATTGATACAAAGTAGCAATGGTGCAACACTGTAGCAAAACGAGCCATGTCAGTCTTTTGAGAAACATGTGTAGTGCTAGAAAAAGAAAAGTATTGAAAATTGTACTGGTTATACTTAAATGCCATGATAGAATGAAACAACCAGGGTGCTGGCTATTTCACTGGTCCAACAGACAAGTTGATACCAATGTACAGTTTTGATTAAGAATGTGTGCAGGACTGGCAAACTGGACTGCAGGACTAGCAAATGACTTCATTACTGACAAACCAGACTGCAGGTACACTGGACTTTTGTTTTGAAGCTGGTTGATAGGCTGGCAAAAAACAACTGACTACCCATGGCCCAAATGGACAGGATTTACTCGCATATGTTGTAGGTCTGCAACTTAGAATATACTGGATGTAGAATGCACAGCTTCAGATATTGAGACTTTTTGAGAGAATATGAATACCATGATAGTATTCAAAATGCCCTGAAACCACAAATACTTTTTTGTTATTCTGCAATTTTCTGCTGCTGTGATCTGTTATCAGGATGTCTATGCTTGCTAGATTGTTATGATGATAGTGGAAGGTTACTTACCATTGAATGAATTAAGACAAAGTATCAACTCATAGACTTGACTCTGTGATGTTCTTGTATGTTTTGTCTGACAAGTCACAACCTGACACAGCCACAATTGCCCTGATCCACAACACTTTCACAGAAGTCTGAGTGCTGATCATGAGAGTCTTCCTGTATATATAGCAAACATGCTTGACAGTCTTTGTCCATATTTGGAAATGCATGGCTTTGTTCATTTAAATTCCAGGTTTCAGGAAAAAAATCAGCCTGGTCAGTTGTATGATATGTCCTATTATGGTGGTGTCTACTGCTTGCCACAAATTAGTTCATCCTGTTTTTCAAGAAAAAGTGAAAAGTTTCTCACGGTGTTACATTTCAGTCCAGACATGTTTTCTTGCAATGCATTCTAACCTTTTCATCTATCTCCTCTGCACAGACACTCCTTGCACTCCTCTGCTGTTAGTACATATTAAATGAAAATTGTTATCTGTGATTGCTTGCATCAGGTGCAGAATATACTTTGTAGTATAATGTACATATAAAATACTTTTGAAAAACCTATAGCAATTATATAGAAAATTATATGTTGTGTTTTATACAAAAGTATTAATATAAAGTTTATATGAAAAAAGAAATTGTATCCTATTTTTCCAAACTACTTAGGAATGTGTCAGTGTATTATGTAAAGTGCATTTCTCACTTATATTTCTTGCTTTTAAAATATCCTCATCTAAATAAGGTAGAAAGTAGATGTGATGGGTGAGATGATAGGAAGTGTTTCTCTTTTGAGGAAAAGGAGCATGTATCAAAGGCAAATTGTAGATGGTTGTTTTCACAACTTTCCAGCTGTCATCCACACCACTGCCTTCTGTACGATGGGTGAGAATTTGAACTTTGCAAAAACTTTCATTTTGTTAGCTCATATTTGGTTTTATATATAAATACCAAAAAGAGCTTATATGATGAGTCTGAGTGTCATTTGTATGTCTGTATATTTGTGGGTATGTGCGGATGTATGTCTGTCACACACAAAGGCTCCCATACCGCCAAAGCTACCGTCTCAGTATTTGGTGTACATGTAGATGTAGGGGTTGAGATGTAAATTTGTTCAAATGAACACATCAGTGTCAAAAATGTGCAAATGAGGTAAGAAAAAGGGAAATACTGTAAGTGTGCTGGAGTGGTGGCAGTGAACTGAATCAGCCCACACATCTGAATAAGAGGATTTTGACCTTTAACCTATTTGTATGCAGGGTAGCTATTATGTTTGGGAGTGGTAGCAGTAACTGAAACAGCTAATTTGTCATTTCCTGTCAATGTTCATGAACTGTGACATATTAACAGATCTGCTGAAATCATGGATGTCTATTTTTGTACATCCATGGTTGAAAGATTCTCTGCTATGCATGTTGCTAAAGTTGACCTTCAGTACCTAAAGTTTCAGACCTTATTTACTTTTGTCATTCTTAATTTTCTGGTTTAAATATTTCTTGTTGTTTTTCTGGTTGTACTGTGGAGAAATTGTCATAACATCAACGTATAATTTTCCTGCACTGAACAGATAGAAATAACACTTATTGTTGATCTTTGGTATGTACCAATTCTTATCAAATTTGAGCAACACCGTATAATTGCGGTATTTTTCTGTATTTTTTCAAATCCCATCTCATGAAAGAGACTTTTAATAGTGTGCTGTATTGTCATAAATGGAAGTATCATAACATTGTTATTCTTCAGAAAAGATTTTACTTTCGTGTTTTGTACCTTAAAATGTAAATATATCAATTGTTTTTCAATGATCACCTGACTTGATTGCATGATTGCATGGCACATTTTATCAACAAGAAAAGTGTAATTGTATTTAATTTTTAGTATTTCAAAACACATTGTATAAAATAGATACATGTAGAAAGAACTGGCAAGGGTAATGAATTTAGGGATTGCCAATAAAATTTTAATTCTACCCTTATGTAACGAAATACTGTAAACTCCAATGTAAGCCACCAAAGACTACAAAATACATTCCCTTTGTAGTTTAAAATGCAGAAAAAAAATAAAAATATCAAAGATGAAACATAGGAATTTACTCAATATTTGCTCAGTGCAGAAGATCACTTCTCCTACTGTCCTTCTTCAAGCAGTGTGCTGCCCTCAACAAATAACTAAAATGTTCAGTCAATAATATATTGTATTTGAATGTCAAATTCAATACAAAGCAAAAGTGATGTATTAATGCTAACGTCGACTATCTGAGTGAAACATTTAAAATTTACCACATTCCAGACTCTGATCATGAAAGAAGGTCTATGTAACAAGTAATACATGTAAGTCTGCAGTGTGACTATGTTCTGTGAATTTTGGAAAAAATTTGAATCTATAATTTGCAGTTTCCTTTTTCAAGCATTTTCATACAGAAGATACCCAGTAAAGGTTGTGTATTCATTTTCATTACTATACAATGCATATCCACTGCCAAGTCTGACCCACACTTCATCACCATGCTGTAAATCTATGATGACACTGTTAGAAGCTGAACCATGATACCTGTTGGCAGAGTTAGCCACATATATGCATGGGAGTTTTTCATCATTTTTCATTAGGCACAGAAATATATCATTAGCATTATTTCTAAGTGCTGAAATCGTGAAGAAGTAAACACCACTGACAGAGCACGTAAATTTGCCAGTGGTTATATCAAAATCATTGCCCATATTGGTGTAGATCTTCTGATAGGTAACTGGAGTGTGTTGAGACACTCGGCCCAATGGTGTAGTTCTTGAAACTGAAAATGCAATTTGATTTGTTTGGTGTGTTTCCCCTGTTTGACCTTTGTCGCCTTTATGACCTTGCTCTCCTGGTTGTCCCTGCTGTCCAGGCTGTCCTTGCTGTCCCTTTGGTCCAGTCAGACCCTTCATCCCAGGTTCACCTATGTCACCTTGTGGACCTGGTTTTCCCTGGACACCTTTCTGACCAATTTGACCTTCACCCTTTTGTCCAGTGTCACCTCTGTCTCCCTTCAGCCCTGGACTTCCTGGTACACCTTTCTGGCCTGGTTGACCATCTGGCCCAAGGTCACCTTTGACCCCTTTTGATCCCATCTCACCATGTTGTCCCTGCACACCAGGAGGACCCATTGGTCCAGGACTGCCAGGAATTCCTGGAAAATTCAGAAGATGACAAACAATAAATCCTTTTTCTGTAGGAGACTGGAATTTGATGAATAGGTCCAGGCTTGTCGTTAAAAGAGCATTGGTATTAACTCTTTTAGTGCCAAGACAGTAGCACTTCCCCATCTGCTAAGTCAGTGAAAAGCTCTATTGACCAAAACCGTATTTTCACCCACTTGACCTAGTCTGTGAAAATCATGTTGACAGTAGCTCTGTCTTCAATGACCTTCAAATATTGATTTTTTTTGTTTAAATGTACTGTATCAGACATGTTTTGCTTCACTGGTTTTAATCAATTTGACCTGATGGTGAAATATGAACTTGGCAGGTAAAGGGTTACAGAAACTCTGAACTTTTTAGCCTGAGGGGATCATAAAACAAACTCATGTGATTTTTTCATACTGTAGTAGATATGTTGTTTTACAAGTTTGAACAAAATCAGTTGAGACATCATCCATAGTAATAAATATGCCTTGACATAAAAAAATACTCAGGTACTAATAAGGTAGTTGCTTGATGGCCAAATTTGACTGTGCTTCATAAAGTTACAATTATATGAGTACTTTTGTCCAATTATCCTCATGGTCAAGGAGTATGTTCCAACAAGTCATGCCAATTTGTACATGTCCTAGGCTGTTCTAACATATAAATGGACTAATGTTTTTGAAAGTTGACTTAAAATCAAATCATATTAGTATCCATAGCCAGGTCTCTTATGATGACTCATTTAATGAGTTTATTCGGATGTTTTGCTTGAAATTGTATGCTGAGTCTATTACTTTGTTTGTATTCTCATTGTCAGTTTCTGCTTCATTAAAATTTTAATATTATTGAAATAATTTGCATTCTCTTAGTGTTGTCAGGAATTTACCTCTTTAAGGGAAGGATGAGTGATAACTGATTGCCATATTGTAATTTGAAACTAATCAATTTTGTTCGTTCATAAACTCCTTCACCAATGACTTAGCAAGAAACTTATTGTTATTGATAAGTGTGGACATATCTTCTGGACATTGAAGGTGCATAAATAGCAATATTGCTGTAGAGAGATTACTTTGTCTCATTTTCCATTAAGGCCAAAGTAATTAAATTCTTTGTTTTGCGTCCACTCTAAATGGGAAAAAGTATGAGTCTAAGCGGCTGAGAAACACACACAAGAAAATTAACACAATGTAATTTGATTGCAGCAAATAAAAACTTGTAACAAAACTTTAGTTCAGAAAAGCTAAGCGGTTATGTCCTAAAATTTCCTATTCAAATACACTGTGTGTGTTTTTCATGAAAACCTTAAAAACCTAAGCGGGTGGGGATGCAAAACAAAGAATTTAATTACTTTGGCCTAATGACATGGAACCTTACAGATAGTGCTGAAATTTACCTGGAATGCCAGGGACACCGTGGATGGAATTGGTACATTGTTGTCGTGGGGATTGGATTGTTCCAGAATCTTGACTTTGAGGTTGCAGTGTCCCAGTTGTATTGTGTACACTGTGCTCCTCAGCCAGACATATTGAAAATTGATACAAAGTAGCAATTATGTACCATTGTAGCAAGATTAACCATGTCAGTCTTTTGAGAAACATCATGCTTAGTGCTAGAAAAAGAAAAGTATAGAAAATTGTACTGGTTATACTTCATTGCCATGATAGAATAAAACAACCAGGCTGCTGGCTATTTCACTGGTCCAACAGACAAGTGGATACCAATGTACAGTCTTGATTAAGAATGTGTGCAGGACTGGCAAACTAGACTGCAGAACTAGCAAATGACTTCATTACTAACAAACCAGATTGCAGGTACACTAGACTTTTGTTTTGACACTGGTTGATTGACTGGCAAAAAAACAACTGACTACCCATGGCCCAAATGGAAAGGATTTGCTCACCCATGTCGTAGGTCTGCAACTTAGAATATACTGGATGTACAATGCACTGCTTCAGATATTGAGACTTTTTGAGAGAATATTAATACCATGATAGTATTCAAAATGCCCTGAAACCCCAAATACTTTTTGTTATTGTGCAATTTTCTGCTGCTGTGATCTGTTATCAGGATTTCTATGCTTACTAGACTGTTATGATGAAAGCGGAAGGTTACTTACCATTGAATGAACTCTGACAAAGTATCAGCTGATAGACTTGACTCTGTGATGTTCTTATATGTTTTGCCGGATAAGTCACAAACTGACACAACCACAGCTGCCCTGATCCACAACACTTTCACAAAAGTCTGAGTGCTGAGCAAGAGAGTCTGCCTGTATATATAGCAAACATGCTGGACAGTCTTTGTCCATATTTGGAAATGCATGGCTTTGTTCATTTAAATTCAAGTTTTCAGGAATAAAAACAGCCTGGTCAGTTGTATTATCTGTCCTATTATGGTGTTGTTTTCTGCTAGTCACAAATTAGTCCATCCTGTTTTTCAAGAAAAAGTGAAAGGTTTCTCACGGTGTTACATTTCAGTCCAGACATGTCTTCTTGCAATGCATTCTAACCCTTTCATCTATCTCTTCTACACAGAGACTTAGGGACGGACCATTAGATCTTAGGAGGGGGATGGTCAAAAACAGAAAAAAAAATTTTCAGAGCAGAAAGTTAGGAAAAAAAAAATCTTCAAACTAGTTTGCAAAATAAAAAAAAAATAAATAAGAAGAAAAAAGCGTAAAAAAAAATCTGCAAAAGTCCTTAAAATCTTGAATTTTTTTGGATTTTACTGACAAGAAGCAACTTTCTGTATTTTTAGTACATCCTCCAGGCACATTTTTAATTTTAATTTATACATTTAGAGTGACTGTATCCCTTATACTGGAAGTTGTGATTATCTTATCTTTTCAGGACTTTTGTATTCTGATCACTTGAAAATTATAAGATTATAGAGCCTGTTTCTACTTGTTTCCTGCGTACAAACCAAGCAGGTACACTAGGTAAAACATTGAAACTACCATAGTTTCAATGTTTTACCTAAATAAAAATTAGGGGTCACCGGGCAAAGTTTGGCACCATGGAAACAAATTACCCAACATTTACTGATATTTAAAATTCAAAACGGCTTCAATTCCTGTGTTAACTCTGTGGGAAAAGTTAATTTTTAGATTTTCAAAAAACCAAGAAAGTGAAATTTTTTTTTACACTAAGAGCTTTAAGGTAATATGCACCTCGAAAGTGAAAGACTTAAACTTTTGCTCTAACTTTCCTCAAGGAATCTTTCAATCATTCTCTTTCAAAATCAAGAATAAAAATAGGGGGTCACCGTGCAAATTTTGGTACTAGAGAAACAAATTACCCAAGATTTACCGATATTGGAAATTCAAAATGGCCGCCATCCCTGTGTTAACTCTATGGAGAAAAATAAAAATTTTCGAATTTTGAAAAACTAAGCCAGTGAAAAGTTTTCTTTCACCAAGAGCTTTAAAATGAACCCCCACATGTGGTATATCAGAAGAGAATTGTAAAAGTTTGAGAGTCCGAATGTCTGTCCCCGAGGTGCGTTCTACCTTAACCTGTTCATCCCCAATTCCCTGTAAACAGGTTCACACTCACAATTGATAACAATGGGTTTTGGCCAAACCACGGTGGTGAAAGGGTTAAAATGAGCTCCAACAAGTTGTAGACCAGAAAAGTATTGAAACAACTTGAGAGTCCAACTATCGGTCCCCAAGGCACATTCTACCTTAAGTGACACACGCTATCTTCAGTAGGTCATCTGGCAGAGTTTAAATAAAGCAAAATAACATGAAAACAAAATATTAGCATTAGCAACTTTGTCCCAATGACAGGCTACTGTACACAGCTGTTTTGTATCAGTAGATGGAACCAGCCTTAGCATGGCTGTAGAAATTTCAGCTGTGAAAATAATTGGAGTTTCTTTTCAGCCAGGAAAATACAAAGTTGTATGTACTTGTACAAGTCATTGATTGAAATGATGAAGAAAACTTTATCTTTCCGAAGCTTTTTGAATTAACTGGTGTTCCAAGACACCATCAGCTTTGGTTGCAGCATATTTCATATATTCTCTATGAATTACAAATGCTCCTGATGGATGTGAATGGAGTTATCCATGGACTTATCTTTCTCTTTTCTGTCTCCATAGTTTCCGTCGCTGTGCACCCATTACTACAGGGTGGCTTCTTTTATCTGTGAGGTGTACCCGGAAAAAGTCTGCCAGTTGCCAGATGACCTTTTCAAGAGTCTGCTGGCATCAGTTGAACTTGGCCTGACCAGTTTCGGAGTTGAAATTGCCAAGCTGTGTTTTGACTGTCTCGCGGCACTTGGAGGCCACTGCGTTAAAAAACAACAGGCGGACACGCCACTGTATGCCGGCATGCAGCATTTTCTCAGGGTAAGCACTTTTTGGTTTTGTATGATCTTAAGGTAGAACGCACCTCGGGGACAGATATTCGGACTCTCAAACTTTTACAGTTCTCTTCTGATATACAACATGTGGGGGCTCATTTTAAAGCTCTTGGTGAAAGAAAACTTTTCACTGACTTAGTTTTTCGAAATTCGAAAATTTTTATTTTTCTCCATAGAGTTAACACAGGGATGGCGGCCAATGTGAATTTCTAATATCGGTAAATCTTGGGTAATTTGTTTCCCTAGTACCAAAATTTTTATTCTTGATTTTTAAAGAGAATGATTGAAAGATTCATTTAGGAAAGTTAGAGCAAAAGTTTAAGTCTTTCACTTTCGAGGTGCATACATACTACCTTACCGTACTCGTCCGAGTATAAGCCCCTGCTCGTGTATAAGCCCCCCTACTGATTTTAGAGGATTTTAGAAAATGCATTACATCCGTGTATAAGCCCCTACCCTAGTGTAACTCAAATACAGAAAGGTTAGGAGAGTATATTTGGTCATTTAACTTGGTAAAATTAATTTTAGATAATAAAGAAACCATTAAAAGATATTAAAACAATGGGAAACGAGTTCCCTTGACAATATCGTAAGGAAAATGACACGTTTTTCCAGTACTATCTTGATTCTTTGACCCTACTCACCCCCGTCGCCTAAATAGAATAGCCTCACTCACGTCCGCCATTGTTTATTTTCATTCACGGCCACGATGTTTTCATGCTTGGAACATGCAGTTTCTTTTGTTTGAAGCAATTATCCATTCATTTGTGAAGACTGTTCCTGGTGACTATTACAATTTTCACTGCTATGTTGTTGTTTTCACAAGATGTAGACAGTTTGATATTGGAATATTGAGTTGCCTTTCCGTGTGGGCAATGCATGCCTGTTCACATTACTGTTGATCAGCAGCATACATGACATCTTTGTTTCATGTTTGGGGTTTTTTTCGACGCTGAAATTTCACCAAAATGTCACTTCTGTATTCAGAGATTGTACAATCAATTTCTTTGGATGTGTAAGTCGATTTTGAAAGCGATAGAAAGATCGAGTGGTGTTGAAAAAAATCGTGCATAAAATTAGCATAAATTAAGCGTCCATGCCAGATAACATGGGGTTGCTCGAGTATAAGCCCCTCCCCTAGTTTTACCGCTGTTTAGTGTTGCCGAACCGGGGGCTTATACTCGGACGAGTACGGTAATAACCCTACTGTCTCAATGGATTTTGCTCAAGTCGATTATGTTCAATTGTGAGTTTGGACGTGTCTACAGTAAAATGGGAGTGAACAGGTCAGTGTCAGCTGCACTGAAGAACACTGTAGCCACTCTAAGCTGCAGTACAATTTAACATTATCTTAGGGGGTATCTTTGTAGTTATTCATCATTGGAGGCACCCTTAGACAAGTGCTAGTTTCTACCAATGGGAGGGTGCGGCTGATTGCATTACAAGTGTGCAGTGAAGTGACCATAAGCATGATAATATAGACAAGGTGGTGATGTGTGAGGATCTTACATTGAGCAATAAAGACATTAATTTTTTTTCAAATCAGTCATTTTGGATATCGATGTAAAGCATATTACATAGATACACCAAGGTTACCTGCAACTAAATACACTGCTTGCAGTATTGAACTACATCTGAGCTGCAGAGATATTAAAAAGACAATTTTCATGTGAAAGAACATTTGTAGAAGACTATGTATATAGACAATGTTGAATATTTTTTGTGTGGTAAAGTTCCCTTAAACCCTGGCTTGGAAAGGCCCGGGAACAGAATTAAGGTGTGAAGAGAATTATGAGGTGTCTGTGTCTTTTGTTGTCCTTTGAAATTGCAATCATTACAATATGTTGCTAGATTTTTGGATTAAGTTGGAAAAGGGGGGTTTAATCAGAAGAAGCACCCTGACATTTTCTCAATTTGCTATCTTTCTTTATTTTCAGGTTATTTTTAACATGCTTCTGTATGAAAATTTTGACATGGACCTGACCTCATCTGCATCTGAAGCTTTCTATGCACTGATGTGTTCTCACCAGGTCAGTCTACTTGTTTGTTTGTTTGGTTTTTGTTGAGCTTTAAATGTCGGAAGTATGGCAAGATCTGTCAAAAATTATCGGTCCAAAACTTCCACTTTGTCAATTAGCCAAGCAGAGATTTGGTATTTAGCGGTTGTTGTTGTTGTTGTTTTTGTTAACAGTTGTTGTTGTTGTTTACCACATCCTGTTGATTGCAAAATTTTTCTTGAGTTTGCCTTTTTACTGGTTTTGAAGATTATTAACAATAATCTTGCGACTAATGTACTAGGTGTGATTGTATATGAGCTCATAAAACCAACAGAAGTTTGAAGTGTCAATTGATAAGGACAGTGGTTTTGTAGAAGGAAGAAGAGACCACCTAGCAATATTGTAAAGAACTAGAGACCACCTAGCATTATTGTAAAAGCATAAACTGACCACTGAGCAATATTATCAAAGGAAGAAGAGGCCACCTAACATTATTGTAAAAGGAAAGTCACTACCTAGCACAGGATTTATCACCTTCTATTCTATATAGCACTTTTCAATGCATGTAG
>LD369991.1:0-14861 GCA_001465055.1 Ptychodera flava
AGTAAATCGATCGATTCGCCACACAAATGGTCATATCATAAAACAAACTGAGGTCGTATGTTTGTCATAGAACATTCTTTTCACGAACTTTCAATGAGATCTATTCAGGCGTAAATGCCTCCCAACAAAAGACATAAATCAGGCAAGGCATAAATTCAGGCATAACGGAAATACGGATGCACGACATTTCTGTTTTGGTGTATTTATTTTCTGGTTCTTCAGAAATCCCCCCCCAATTAGGCTAATAACCTTGACATACATTCAATGAGCCATCTCTCTCTTTGAAGAGTTGACTATTGATAAAGCGTTGTAGTTTTATTGTTATATGATGAGGTCCACGTATAGGAGTTTTAGGGTTGTTTATTATATCTCTCCTCACTTGGCTAGCAATGGCAGTGCAAGTGGTACGTTTGTGATACAATAGTCTTGGTCGACCAAATGGCTTAACAAAGCCGAAGTGACTCTGCTTTTTTCGGTAATATAGCAATAGTGAGGTTTATGGCGTTTTATTTAAGTGAAGATGCTCGTTTATGATAGTTTAGGCGTAGATATTTTGTTGTTGTTGTTTCGTTTTGATGGAGATTTTGTAGAAAGAGCCGGCATTTTTGCAACCTGCTATTCCTACGTACAGATAAATGAGGCCTTGCGATTGCTGCTTTGGCGACCCTAGCAAATATGGCTACACACGCGATTCCAAGTAACCCCTCCCTTGCCAACCTTCGATTTCTGTGGATTTTCAAGTAGCCATGTCTTGACGTATTTTGTCTTTTAAAACCACCGGTAATCTTAGCATACTTAGCCAAAGAATTCAATAAACAACATTTGTCCCTTGTATATGCAAAAGACAGTACTGTTGGAGGAACATTCAAGATTCATCTTTCCAAAATCGAAATGCACGTAATCATTGCAAATAATGGATCAATTGATTAACTGGGTTTTATGTTATTAACGAAAATATTCACTACGAGAACCCTATTTTATATGAATATAGATATTTTTTCACTTTGTACAGTTGCACCCCTGCTTTATCTAATAGGGTTGTAGACTGGAATTATGCCTGGCAATGCAGGCATTTGACAAGAAATGGCGATCAATGGACGAATATGTGTTCATTTCTGCATGTGATATAGAAATTTTATGTAATCTACATCCAAGAGTGTTTAGCCTCAAGAGTCTGAACAATCTTCTCCTACCCTGGGAATGTATTCAACACTAATGATTAATGGTACCATCGAAATGCAATGTTAATTGTTCGCAATTAACTTCAACAAAAGAGCAACTTCAACGTAGTTCGGAAAACAAATTAAAGTACTAGTACATCACTTGACCTTGTAAAATGGGACGAGGGCATTTGGAACACTTGAATGTAGATACTGGAAATGAGAGCGGTTATATGATGCTGTTGCCAACATATATTTTCTGAATACACTCTACGGCAAGAATTTTCGAGGCGACTGAAAAACTAGTGGACACATCTTTCGTTGCGAACTATAAGGGATTGTCTTAGGGGCTCTAAATAATAGGGGCATTTGGCTTTTGGTGGTCGTTTTCTTACACGATCGCAAAGCGAATTAGTCACTTCAAACTTTAATGTCCCGGTTATTGCTTCTCTTCAATTGAAAGTAAATGAAATAGTTAGATTGTCAGATCCAGTCTTGAATGGAATTAATCAAACTTAGACCCTAAGTAAGATCAATACGCGACTGGTTCTTTCCGTCTACTAAATGCTCAGACTCGGTGAGAGAATAATTAAAATCGACATACATATTGTTTGCTGTTGCAAATATTTGTACGAAGCAACATTAGGGTTAATGACGTAGCTTGGCCTCCTAACGGTTAAAATGTTCCATTTTACTGACTCTGATTGAAAACCTCTACCCTGTGGATAAAACAGCTGTCGCCTACAGACAGAAAAATTGGGGAATGCGCGGCCTTGACTCGGCTATTTCTACTGTCGATTGGTTTATAAGGGAAGTAGTTTTCACTTTTGATGACTTTAACACTATTTTACTTTGAATGTCAATGTTAAGTTATCATTGTCAACACAGTGTTTATAGATGTAAAATGCACTGTTAATGTTTTAAATTAAATTTTAACTTTGACTTCAATTAATTTGTCAATAATAACAATGCAGACTACACATGTAAAGGCTGAGTTGACAATCTGAATACAAGGTATGTCAACATACTTTGGAGAATAGAATAAGAAAGGGTAATTTGCATTTCAAAAAATAGTGAAAATAATCAAGAAATACAATTGTATACGTCCCTTTAAAATTAATTGGCCTTATATTAGTGTTCCATTGTGACTTCATCAAGAAACGTGTTCAATGCCTGATGTAATATTGCCTTGATTGTTGTGTCTTTTTGACGCATTTTTCCAATTTATTTCGCTTTCTTTTTCCATTTCACCTGCCGAATATCCATCATGAAGCTTGCAGGCAGCGGGATAAAGTAATGTTTTCCGCTGACAATGCACTGTCTCAAATTTGTTACCATCATTAACACAAATATTACTCTCTTTGCATAAAAGTTATACTGATATTCTATGAGGACAATGTCAAAAATATTTAAGATATAAAAACAAAATGGAGCGAAATCCAGTTGATAGAGAAAGTTGAACCTTTTGACGTGGAAGAACATGTTTCTTCAAATACGCCGTTTCTGAATAATATGTGGAAATTGAACTTTCAGCCCGCAGGGGTAAAACTAGTCATCAACAGATAAGCTGTTTTCAGTTGTAAAAGTGGTCTCAAACTCGGGAAACCAATTAATCTGTAAATTTTACCTACCCGCCAACAGAAGCATAGATAAGATCCTCAGCTGGTTTGTTAGCGGTGCCTTGTTCTGGCGACGCATCTCGACGAATGCGTTATGTAGACACATCACAGGGTTGCTTGCCACAGTGTGACCGACACCAGCCTCATTGCCGTTGGTCGCTATAGTAACTAACCATGTGATATTAAAAACCATTCAATGTTGCCTATATAGCTCATCTTCTTAGCCTGTTCATATGTAGACTACAATGTGAAAACAATCGATACAACGAGCAAAAGTATTGAGAGAATCATTACTGGTCCTTAACAATTCAGGACAGCCTTTTCACAGATAGTTCGCAGCCTTATCCGCCGCGCAGCGCTACTTCCTCTCACCCCTTCCGTATCATGGAGGCTATTGAGAAGACTATGCACCAGCTTAACAATTTTGTATCATTTTTTGCAAAGTACACAGCTGTTGTAATTTATGCAGCACCAAAATATGCGTTTCTCTTCGTCAAAGTCAAAGTTTTATTCACTTAAAGGTATACTGTCACCTGTTCCAAGTTTTGCCACAGTTACCATGGAAAGAGAAAATCTAACCAATCACTGATTTTAAGCGGGTGGCCGCTTTTAAAAACAGCGCCCTCACATGGCATTTTGAATACAAAGGGACGCCCTTTTACCATATATGGGCATATTTAGATTACAGGTGACTGTATACCTTTAAATAAAAGGCACAATAGCGCTGATAGCAAATGACGTCACATTTTCTCTCATCAATATGCATTAAATTAATATTTATCCGCATAAACGACGAAAAGATAACCTGGTAGTGTTACAATGCCTACAAAAAGTCAAACTGATTCGTATGAATTTATGGTTTTGCCGACAAGCTAAAACAAGAAGCAGCGCATTCAACAACAATTTTTTTTTCCGAATTTCAGGCAGCGTTGTCCGAAGTAGCGCGCGTGCAGCTATATTTAGTAACAGACCTGAAATCACCATCAACGCTATTATGACGACATAAATACGGTGTCATGGCCGCCTTCTCTGTGTTAACGTTGCAAAGAAAAGTTACAATTTTGATTTCGACAAAAATATGCTGATGACAGCTTTGGTAACAAAATGGTTTTCAAAATGAGTCCCCGACAAGTGGTAGACCGAAAATGTGTTCTGAAAATTTGTGAGTTTGAATATCTGCGGCCAGACCACAGGCGCACGAAATCACTTGTCTGTAATTTTAATGTTGAAACATGCACTTTATTAAAATCTGTGCAAACGGAAATCGTGCGGGCAGTTATTGAGACATACAGTGAACAGTGCCCCGTGCACGGCTGTGGCCGCTCAGCTCTACTGTTAACGTTGCTATTAACTTTATACAAACGGCGAATTTTAAAATCACTTGTCTACAATTTTAATGTTGAAACATGCACTTTATTGATAACTGTGCGAACGGAAATCATGCAGGCAGCTTTTGAGACATACAGTGAGCAGCGCCCAAAACACGGCTGTGGCCGCTCGGCTGTCTTGTACACATTACTCTAAAGGTACGAAAGTATTTGGAAAATGATTTTTAAATTAGACAAAATTAACGGTTATTGGCCATCCTCGAGATTCAAACTTCAATTTAATCAAGGGAATACTTACAAAAATCGATCGATCGGATTCCTAACTTGTAAAGTCAACATCGACCCTATCTACGGCTGATAATTAGCGCAATGCTTTTTTACGGACAAGTCCCGTGCCAGCGCCATTTTCAAAGTGTGCAGCTTGAAGTTGACGCATGCGCATACTTTCCTTTTAAACCAATACGTCATTTTTATTCGTACTGATACAGGAGCCTTCAAAATGGCGGTGTCACGGGAGTTGTCCGGAGGTAAAATTTAGCGACTTACCAGCAATTACATGGCCCGGTGCAGTTTTTGTGTTTCAAGAACCCATTCGATCGATTTAGTACCACGCATGCGACAACACAGAGAAGTTTGAATCCCAAGGGTAGCCAACAACGTTTTATTTTACGGATTTTATTTAATTTATTTTCCCAATAGTTTCGTACCTTTAGAGTAATGTGTACAAGACAGCCGGGCGGCCACAGCCGTGTTCTGGGCGCTGCTCACAGTATGTCTCAAAAGCTGTCCTCATGATTTCTGTTTGCACAGTTGTTAATAAAATGCATGTTTCACCATTCAATTTCCGACAAGTGGTTTTAAAATTCGCTGAATGTATAAGTAACAGCAGAGCTAAACGGCCACAGCCGTGCACTGCACTGAGGGGCACTGTTCACATTATGCCTCAAAATCTGGTCGCACGATTTCCGTTTGCACATTTGTTAATAAAATGCATGTTTCAACATTAAAAATTCAGATAAGTGATTTTAAAATTCGTCGTACGCCTATGGCCAGACAAGGCCTTAATTTGCATTTTGACCGATTTAACAGCGTTATACAGGTTAACTGTTAACTATTGAAATAACGGGCGATGTGCTGACCATTAACGTTTATTTATGTGCAAGGGCGAGAGGAAAGCCAAAAATTAACCGAGCCCGTTAAATTGGCTTTCCTCGAGCCCACGCCTATAAATATACGTAAATGGTCAGAGCGGAGTCTGTTATTTCCATTATATTATCATCGAACCGGAGAAAACCGTCAAAATTTGCTAAAATTTTCGGAGCGAACGACAACTTTGCCCCAGGACTGAGCAATACGCGACGCACTGTCACGCGCGCTGTAAAATATTGGCAAATCCGGAGATATTTTCAGACAAAAGTGTCTCAACTTGGCCCAAAAGAGCTTCATTTTATTTTGTAATATGATTATGATTTACACTTGAGCTGTAAAGTTACGATACTTTGAGTTGTTAATATTATTATTCATATTAACGGGCATATAAAGAGACCACTACTGTGTATTTGCGGTCAGTCACGTGGTTCAGCTCGACCAATCAAAATGCGACAGGCAGGGCACGGTAATATAATATGTAATCAGAGAGAGTGGAGCTCTTTAGCTCCACAGTCTATGGCGTAATTAAATCGCCTACCACAGAATGAATTCATATCAATGAGGGGATTCTCGAACGCGTATAGAAAATGACTTTCATAAAACAATCGAAAGAAAGGCCAACAAAATTTGCTGACGTGACCTCTAGAACTAAGCACAAACAAAAATAATTTTAAAATTCGGAAAATCAAGAAAAATGGGCGACATCTACTGCAAGAATTGAAAAAAACATAGTTTGTTGTAGAAACAATAACCGAGTTTCCTGTAGACACTAATGCTATCTATCATCAAAAATTGCCCTGATGTCTGATAACTACTCGCAGATGTGTCTAAATCTAACGTTTTCATCAAACGTATTTTGACATACTAAGTTTAAAGATCAGTGAGTGTAAGAACATTACGTCATAATCTCTTCACAGTTGTGGATAGAATTTAAAGGTCGTACTAAAGATAGTCTTATCTCAACAAGTGAAATCCATATGCCACAGGTTTTCAAGCATAAGGCTTATAAGAGTTCGGATATTTTGGTCAAAAAAAATTCACATACATGTATATGTTTACCCCCTGTATATGTGAATATCATGCGTCATCATATCCTCTCACAGTGCTACGTCAGTATCATAATTAGTCCCTGCCAGACAAAGTCCGGAACAAATTTGATAAGGGTAGAGCTATATCTTGGTCTTGCAAAACACCAATTTTAAATCTGACAAAGACAAGGTGCAAGACATATAGCTAAATTTACCTATACTTACCAGTCACACAATTCGAATCATCTGTGCATTGGCTTCAATGCACTTAAATCGAATGAATAAACCTATAATAAATAATTATAGGTAGAAAATGAGTGATTTGCAACGACTTGTCATTATGGTTTCTTATTTGTGAGTTTTTGACTTACTGGTCACTAGACGAAAGATAACAATGATAGAACCTTTGACTTATCAAGTAATAATGATAAAGTTGACGTTGCAGTGAATGATCTATGCAACACAATTTTCAGCCGAAAACCGTTCGAAGCAAAGTCTCTCAAATAATTGAGGGCATTCAATAGTTAGGATTGGTTTGTTCAAGAGGTCATCTGTAAAAAAGCCAAAACACAAAACGCAGCAAGTTGTCGCCCGCCAATGTTAATATACCGTTTTAAAACAGATAAACACCTGCCTACAATACGTGACGCTTGTATTCTATATGTGAAGCAGCAACTGACATACTGATTTTAAAGAAGTTGCAAACTTGTGCGTACAATCACAGAATCTTAAAATTAAGTCCATTTAGATAACGTGGGTAAATATGTATCCAGTACACCAATCAATATAGCAATAATTTATAAATATGCTTGACTGAACAATTCACAATGCTCCTACAATTTTCTTGTGGAAAATATTGAAAAGACGAATTGTATTGTTTGTTGTTTTTTGGGTCGATAACGTATAATTGATGTTTGGGCCAGTAGCACACAGTTCCCGAGTGATGGCAACACGAGGGTTTCTGTGTTTGTATATTAGTGGCAGATACAGCATGTCAAACAATTGATCATAGAATCATCAATCCACAATTGTTCAACGCTTAAACTGTATCGACCGATATAACAATGTTATTCACACTGTAAAGGAATGTATAAAGACAAAAAATTCAGAGTATCCCTCTACATTGTCAAAAATGCAATCTCTCTCTAGTACATCAAGTCTAAAACTTACATTAAATTGTTCATTAGGCGGTAGGTATATATTGACATTTCCGGCATATTAGTTTATCTCTTACGTAACTTTGTAAATAGGTTGACTCGTCCATTTTTCATATGTCTAGACATAGAGTCTCGAGATTCTCGAGGGTCTATGTTCTAGGCGTTCTAAACGTTTAACATACACTACATCGCCGATATACTTTTGGTCTACGCGTCTCCACGTCCTCCAAGCATGAGTATGTCAAAATGACATAATTATGTGTTCTGTACTTTGGAATTGCGTAAAGAATGAATTTACAAGGGTTTAAATAAATTTCCAAAGGTGTGATTTTTTTTGCAGTGAAATTTATGTAATGCTCTGGCCACCTCGTGTTTCTCACAGCTGTGAGCATCGGTGGATGAGGTTAAAATGCACTTCAGAACGGACTTCAAAACAAGCTACCTGACATACATTCTGTGTCCGTTTGAGAAAGAATTAACGTATCCAGATGTCCCTCTTTAACAGTCAAATGACTTTCCTAAAAGACTGCCTCCTCAATTCCTCAAATCCCCTAACCATTTATATACGAACGCAACCTAATTTATCCGATGGTTTGATCCACAACCCAGTACTCATATCTTGATATCCCAAGCCCAGCTATGTGTACCATGATCACATGTGAGATACTTGCTATAGCTAATTTGGCTTCTTTCCAATTTCCTTTAAGAGAGATTGATACGGTTCAATGGTTTTAGTTTCCCTTATGAATATAATGTAGGCAACGCTTTCGGATGATTTGTTAGTGTCCAAATAGATGGTTATTTATTGGAGGTTGTCTGATAAACATTTATTGATAAAACCATCTTCTGTTCAAAATTTGTTTGTCACTAGATAAATATCCAAGGAACGCGGCTATATTCAGTAAAGGACGACCTTTGAAAAAACGGCGGTTGATGACGTCGTAGAATTTATCCTTAGGAAAAACACTGATACTTTTCTATAGCGACGCCTAACATGAAGATGAAACACTCAATAGAGCTTTGTGAATGAGGCATATTGTCTTAAAAGCGTTGTAAGTGAGGCATGTGTACATCCTATAAATTCTTACTCATTTTGAGACCTTTACCTTAAAATAACATATCGAGGACTACAATCTCTTTTCAACGGCCAAGCTGATTTTACACGGCAATTACGCGCATCTGATTGATCTTTATACCGGTGATCACTCTCTTATAACTCGATTTATTTATCCAGTAATTTTCCTCAATTCAACTTTAGTATACCTGCACTTTATTTACTTTTATGCGCTTCTGTTAAACAGCTTGACCAGTTTAGTTTCCGTTGGGGAGTGGTGTTCAAGAAGTCGATAGTACATTTTGCGAATGTTGGCTTCAACATTTTGAAGTAATTTGTCTTATTATTATAACGCCCTGCTGTTAGCATTAGAACATTAATTTCCCAAGAGGACTGTTATGAATATTCATCTACAAGAAGATAAATGAATTAAATAGCTGTATTTTAAAGTAGTTGTTTGTTAACAATTCCTTGCTTTTGTGTCGCTATGGGGACATAGGTTCTACACAAGCTGCTACACATACATACATACATACATACATACATACATACATACATACATACATACATACATACATACATACATACATACATACATACACACACACACACACACACAAACACTCATCCATCCATCCATCTATCCATCCATGCATTATAAATACACAGATTTAGCTGGTTTTGTCTTGTAAAAAAATTATTCACAGTTTCCTCACAGACGACATGTATAGTCCATATCAATAATATGTTAATTGAGATATAATGTCACAGTTGACCTTTGTCGTTTCAGAGAATACTTTTCAATTTTTACAAATAAAAACTTTGTTGAAATTCTAATATCATGTTTTTGTTTACAAACGCTCTTTCAAACACACATCGTCATCAAGTACATTTATGTTAATTGTCAAACATTTATAAATACACAGATTTAGCTTGTTTTGTCTTGTAAAAATTATTCACAATTTCCTTACAGACTACATGTATAGTGAATCAACATTGCAGTGAAATTTCAAACTAAATTTATCTTACACACATGCGCTTGTAAGCACCTTAGTCTAAACAAGTACATTGAAATCAATTTGTAAGTGTTTATAAATACCCAGATTAAGCTAGTTTTGTATTGGAAAAAATATTCACACTTTCCACATAACCTATATGTATCGTGAATCAACTTTTCGGTGAAACTCCGATATCAATTTCTCTTTCACGTATGCACTTGTAACCTTCCTAGTCTAATCAAGTTGATCGGTATTGGCACGGATTTCTAAACTAGGCTGGACTTCTGTAACTTAAGTAACGAGGCAAGTGTGGCTCTAGTAAAGTCTGCAGTCATTTAACATGTCGTTGATGTTAAATCGATATTCGGTGGCTAGCCTGGCCGACACAATAGTGACAGGAAAATGGCCATTTAAAAGTTAAGGAGATTTTTGTGCTCGTTAAACCTCGTGGCCAATAATAATTTAATTCTCATAATGAAAAAAATGATGAAATTGTCGTTTTTAATAGGCATGTTTTCCATGAAATATATGAACCTGTAAAGAATATGACGCTAAAATTGTCTAAAAGTAATTTCTTCTCAAAAATAATTTAATTTGTGACCAAACGGAAATTCACTCTGTGAGTTTAAATATTCAAATATTGCAGTTTGTTCAATGTTGTGCAGTAAAAAATATAAATGACTGAAAAATACAAATTTTGAAAGATTTAGTCTTTCAGATGTAAAATTATGGGTTGGACATTCAATTAATTGTTAATCTGTTTATAGTACTACTGTAGTGTTATTACAAAATAAGTAAAGTTCATGTTTAAAAGGTAACATATTGTCAGAAATATGGTGTTAATTTTGACTTTGCTTCAAAACGTGCCTTTTCCAGATACCAAATAAGGGTTAAATATTATAATCAGCCAGGTTCAGCAAATTCTATACACGAACTTTGATGCATAAAACGTGCAACAAAAACGTGTCAGCAAAGAAAAAACTTTTCTACAGGTTTCAAATATACAAAGGGTAAATTTAATTTCCGGATAAGTGTAATTTTGACCAAAATGCTTTTTTGTACAAATAATGACATATACAATTGGTAGGTGATACAAAACAGAAGTTACAATGTATATATAAAGACACAACACTACTCTAAATGCTCAAATTATATGAAAAAAATTCCATTTAAACAAATTCCTAGCTTTCAATATGTGTGCTGCGTGCACGCAGTATGTACCGCATGCTGCCTTTATGGCACCTTGGTATGTACATGTATATACTTGTTTTAGTTTACCACAGGCTATGGACATTAAAGAAAAAAAAACACTTGTTGAAATATGACGACGTTCATAGCGAAAATATGTGATGAAGGAACATACTTTACTTTATATATAACAAAAATAACCTCAACCAAATGTTTTCGTGGCAACCATTCCGCTGATTAAATTGGTGCGATAGATAACATTCCTTTCGAATGATAATAATATACAGGTCTTGGCCATACAGGACATCATTATATACACACAGGATTTTGAAAGACACTGAAAATCAAATAAACTTCAACAGCTATTATTTACATTTTAATCATGTCCTTGTTCAGAGTTTTTTGTCATTTATTACCGCCTCGAATTAGATATTACTATATCTTTAAAAAGTGTAACCTTTTAATCTTATCATAATTACTCCATTATTTTGGTTGTAAGTGACATTCAAAGTTGGAAGTAATGGAATATGAAAATGTTGATGAAAATGTTTCAGTTATTGGATTATAATTAGTAATTTAATATTTTATTATAGTGACACAGTTTCACATACCTTAATATATACATAGAATTAAATCCTTCAGAATACATCAAAAGTAAATAATGTGAAAATACAGCCGAGTATTGGCTTATGAGTCACTTTTACATAAGTATAAATTCCAGTGTGCATGGTGTTCTCTCAGGGAACTGAAGTTACATTTCTCCTTCGGATAAACATTTCATAAACACATTTAGAAAATGTATTCATGTGATTAATGGGAAAAAGTTTTGCAAGCTTCTCACTTGGTGGTAAATTAGTGACTGCGTTTGCAAATCGTGATCGAATACCATTATACAATCTACACTCAAAAACAAACAGGAGTTCATCTTCAACAACATTTTCCTTACAAAGAGTACACTTCTCTAATCTGTAAGTTAGAGTATCGACCAGTTTCGATTCTCAGAGGTAATGTTCCGCTGCGCAATCTGGCGATCACCATAAAATAAATAAGGTTCAGTAATATCGCTATGTTCAAAAGTACAGTAAGTCCTCCATTTTGGTTTGTATCATCGCCAATCTACAAATTCTTTTGCTTTCAATTTCCCTTTCTCTTGGTCTAGAATAACATTGATACTGATATTTTGATCATTTCCAGACTCAAACAAATGTGTAAGTCCAGCTTCTCTGAAGACACATTTGCTCTGTAGTTCCACAGTGGACTGGAAACTACAGAGTTATAAAATATTATTGAACTGTGTGAAAATAAAGTTGTTTGTGAGACACGCCACCACTGCATTGTGATAGCTAAAAGTATTTGTTGCAAATAAAAAGGAACCTGCGGTAAACTTCAAGTACATACAGGAAAATTCAGACTCTCAAAAATATGCTATAAATCAAAAATGCTAAACAAAGTAAATAAAGTACATAAACTAACACTACACAATTTGAACACTACAAAACTTAGCGAGCGCCCCTTCAGTCAGGCAAGCGGAGTGTAAAGGTGGGAGGCAGTTGATGACCTGGAGCTAAGGTCAGGCAACTGCCCAAAATTGGATCAATCCTGCGAGGCCGAAAGTGTGGGGAATTAGCAGAATTCCCGAGGAATGGGGGTCAGGATGGAATCCAATGCCCAAGCGAGGGAAGAATGACCGAAGTGACCTCAGAAAGAGGGAATGGTGGAGACATGAAGGGTAACAGGTTGTGTGTTGATAAGTGGCTACCATGCACGGTATGGTATCAGAAAGATACAATTGTAATGGAGTGATGTGACGATGAGGTTACACAGGGAAGCTCTAGCCCTAGGGATCATTGATGTTATGATACGAGCCTGGGGAAGCAGACTCCTGGGGGACAAAGCGACTGTACGAGCCCGGGTTGGAACATCAAATAACGAGACAGAGACGAGGGAACTCAAACCCAGGGGATGATACGTAAGTATCATACGAGCCTAGGGGAGTGGGGTCCCAGGGGACAGGTTGACCGTACGAGCCTGGATGGGATACATGTATTGACGAAGGAGTAGGGTCCTGGGGATAGGTAAACTGTATGAGCCCAGGTGGTAAACATGAAACGACAAAGACAGGTGACTTGATCCCAGGGGATCATGGTACATGATACGAGCCTAGGGGAGTCAGACCCGGTGAACAGTCATTTGTACGAGCCCAGGTGGAGAACATGAACATGAACATGAACATGAACAAAGACAGGTGATTCGAGCCCAGTGGATCACCATGATATGATACGAGCCTGGGAGGTCATGAACTGACGAAGACAGTGACTAGAGCCCAGGGGATCACCGTGATGTGATACGAGCCTGGGAGGTCCTGAACTGACGAAGACAGGTGACGGGAGCGGCACAGGTGATCACTGTGATATGACACGGTCAGATATGTGGTGATCGAACAGACATGTGTGGGTATGACAGAGGATCCTGGCACAGGGGACCATGTTGATATGATAGCGAGCCTGGGAGGATGCAGACAGGTAGAGAACAGAACAAATAGTGAAACATGAGTGATATGATATGAGCGTAGGGGGCCAGATAAAGTGTGGGACATAGCAGAACATACATACTGGCCTCAGGTGGAAAGGGAACAGACAATGCAACATGAATGGGTATAGACCGATGACTTGGGTCCAGATATGATACGGGCCTGGGAAGAGTCAGACGTGAGGAGAATGGAACTGCGGTGAAAACGTGCGTGAGTTTAAACAGGTAACTCAAGTCCAAGGGATCATGGTGATATGATACGGGTCTGGGAAGTCGAACAGATAGAGAATGGAACAGACATGATATGTGCATGGGTTGAAAACGGAAAAATGCAAGCAAAGAGACAATAAAGCAAGGAACTGAAAAGGCAACCTAAAGTCAGTGACAACAGTTCCCATGAAGCAAAAATCCCTTTAACAGCACAACTGCAGTGATTACAAGTCCACGGCCATGATAAACAAAAGTCGAGTTACTTCATGCAAAGCAAAGTCCCTGTAATCAGCATGTTGCAATGGTGGAAAGGTGGAGGTATGGTGTTTGAGGCAACAAAGAAAATAAACATGTAGAGCGGTGAACGGAACAGGCAAAGCGGAACGTCGGTGTTAACTGGAAAAGTGTCCGAGCATGCAAAGCAAAGCCTCTTCAACAGCATGCAGTCTGCACACAGCGAACAATGAAAACTGAATGAATGAAACGTGGCAAGAACAAAGGATGACTGAGGCTGTGTGCCGTGTGCAGAGAAGGAGCTGACAGGCAGATAGAGACTATCTCAAGAGACGCTGGAAGGAGCAGTGTTGCGAGTCCACAAAACACATCTGTGTCAAAAACACAGTTTACAATTTATAAATCAATCGTTTCATTTTTTCCTAAGATTGAAAAGGCTTTGGATTAAAGGAACATAACCTGTAACTTGTTGCAAGTTTTTCAGTATTCTGTTTCTGTATATCAACTACCGTGTCTGACCCTAATCCATTTGTCATGCTGAAATTTCGAGTATTCTTTTTGTCAACACAGATTCTATGTGTGTAGAGATCAATGTTTATCATTTACAAATGAATTGTAGTCCGGACTTGAATACAATTTTCAACAATAACAATGGAGATTATACTCATATTGGTTGTGTTGATATGCAAAATACTTGGCATTAAATTACAGTTTAGGGATTCAATGCTGAAAGTGTAGGGAAACTACAAAACAAAACTTCTGAAAAAATAGGCAAAAGAAACAGCTTATAGAGCTTTAAAAGTTTCATATATTAGTCTTTAAACAAACATATTTAAGTAACTAAGGTAGGTTTGATACTTGTCAGTAATTGATGATGGAAAGGAAATGAAAAACTCTTTACAGAAACCATCTTTATAAAAAAAAACTACAAATAAACCCCAAAGCAACAAAAGCATAAACATTATATTACGTGACGATTGTTGACAATGCTCATTCGTTATGTACCCTAAAACTTTAAAAACCATAATATTTTGTCAGCCGTAAACTCTTAAGAGCAGCTACCGAAATACTCACTATCGATCGTTATATAGAGTACTAAATACAGTTTACTTTCTGTAGGTCAATAAATGATTAAATCAGAGAAAAATGTGAAACTATAAAATATTAAGTGCTGATTAGGTAACTGTTCTCAAGGGTGCCTAAAAAC
>LD369991.1:21347-36011 GCA_001465055.1 Ptychodera flava
AATGCACTTCAAAAGACATGTCGAGAACAAATAGTTATCTTCAAAATTCTTGTCTACGATGGGAAGGATTATTGCACGACAATTAGATATTATTCCCTAATATTTTTTCTTCGTTCAGCGAAGGAATATACGAGTGACGTAATGACCGTGTCACCACTCGTCTTCGACTCGTAGTGACACGGTCATTACGTCACGAGTATTTTCCGAGCTGAACGAAGAAAAATATTAGGGAATTATATACTTATCACATGCACAAGCCAAGACTTCGTTATTTTTTGCAAAATAAAATAAGTTTTCCGTGACGATTCCGCGTTTAAACTTTTGAACTACTTTAGGAATAAATATCAGTACGCCGTGCACAATCGTCCGTCGTGTGCGTTAGCGCTCACGTTCGTTCGTGTGTGGATCAAATGACAGCTCTCGGTCTACACGTAGGCTACCTTCCGCAAAGTTATACTCTATTTCAAAGATAGCATAGTCCTAGAAATTTATAACAGACGAAGATACGCTATTTTTCGGGAACAAATATCGACTGAATCTCGACGGCGCGAATACTGTAAACCCTGTTTGCAATGCGTACGGAACCCATGGTATACGCGACCAGCTTCGAGTTCGTTGTTTCCGCAAATTATTCACGTAATTCCTTCGGAATATACAGGCGGTACACTCTTGTGTTTACATTGTTCGGGTTAGTAATGTCGTAGTCTGTGAAAATATCGATTTCATTACATGACTTTTGATCGCGGGAGAAACATCGGCCGCCATGTTGTTTGTTTACATATTTACGAGCACACCGAAGATCGACAAAAAAAAGGTCCGACGCACCAAAATTGATGACATAGACGCGGGTTGTCGTGACGTAGAACGACCAGAAAATAAATCCCGTATTTTTTGTTCGGAGACGACAAACTTGGCTTGTGCATGTGATAATATAACTTATAACAATATATTTCTATATGTCCCCTTTGTTAGATATGCTGTATTGCATTTAACCCCTTTGTCAGTAAGTAAGCTTCTTAATTTTAAGTCAGTCTGTCAGTCAGTCAGTCAATCAGTATGTTTGTGCGTTTACTTCTATGTTAGCCTACTTCTTTTGTCGAGTGCTTGGCTACTACCTCCGTGCATGCGGTTTGGGAAACTTAAAGAGTCAGTGAGAGGAATTATATCATTTGAATACCTTGCATTGGTCAGTACTCCAAATTCGGTTTCCATGGCCAAGAGAGAAACACTTTGTTTGTTTTATGGCCATGGAGAACTTGACAACATGCCCTGGTGAGAAATGACAAGTTACGAAAAAATTGGAGGCTATTAGCGCCGTGTGTATCATCTGGCAAGAAGCCGCATGCGTGAATTGGACATGCACATTGATATTAATTTAAATCATGTCAGTTTTGCGATAGAGAGCTGAAAATATATACCATACGTTATCATGTTTACTAGTCACTGCAACCCTCAGTCGTTATAAGTTCTGTGTTTCGAAGACAGTAATACCTAGTTTACAACATGAAGATGACTCGGTACCATGTACTCAACCCTCGAAGAGGAACGTTCACGGACATTTGTAGCTATATGTACACCATGTTGTACTTTGAAGTTCTCTTTTGGTTTGCCATGCTGCTATCACACCAATCACGCGTTCATCATTATGCCTCTAACGTGATAATTCAACGTTTGGAGAGTCATATACAGTGCCCTCTCCAAACATTAAGATAGCATACTTATGTTCAAACAAATGCATTAAAATAAAATGCAAAGTTGTTATTGGGTGTCAACGAGATCGTTAAAAATTTCCATGTATGACAATGTATCGATGGTAAACTTACTGTGTTGAATTGCAAATGATAGGTAATAGACCCCATTTGCCAGAAAATAGCGCTCCGGGATAAATATTTTGGAATGGTCTCCTTCAAACTGAACATCCACGGAAAACTGATAACCATGGTAACTATCAGTATAATCCACAAGTTTATTGAAGACGTACGCTGTAGTGTTACCGTATATAGTTTCTGAGCTTTTTAGCAAGATGATGACTGCATGGTCCGGTTCAGCTATCTGCATGTGGAAATATATGAAAAGGCATAAACCATACGATGATATTACTAGCAAAAATGAAAATACGATGTTCTT
Source organism: Ptychodera flava (assembly GCA_001465055.1). Taxonomy (NCBI): domain Eukaryota; kingdom Metazoa; phylum Hemichordata; class Enteropneusta; family Ptychoderidae; genus Ptychodera; species Ptychodera flava. The sequence continues at coordinate 23,475 of LD369991.1, forward strand.
CAAAATATAAGCAGGCGTTAGGAGAGGCACTGATGAGATTAACTATTGCCTTCTGTCAATACATGTCTCCCACACTCGTGACAGGAGATACTTATACACATAGACGCAGATACTTAGCTAGATAGTTAATTAGCAAGATATATTTATAAATAGATAATCAGAAAGAAAACTAAATAGACAAATAAATGCATATGTGTACGTATGTGTGTGCGTACTTACATATATACATACATACACACATACATACATACATACATACATACATATATACATACATACATACATACATACATACATACATACATACATACATACATACATACATACATACGTACGTACGTACGTACGTACATACATACATACATACATACATACATACCTACATACATACATACATACATACATACATACATACATACCTTTATATTAGGAAAGAAGTTGGTGATACTGGCTTCTTCGAGATATGTCCCTTCTATTATTACATCTGCTGCATAGTCAAGTTGATTGGTGGCAAATATGATTTGTAAACCTTCAGTTGAGTCCGTCACTAGATTATAAGAATTGGGCAAATCTGTTAGCCTAAAATCGTCAACAATGCAAATATATAGACTTACTATATACAGACTTTTTTGTTGATTGCTGTAACACACATTTGTTATTCCTGCGTGCTATGCTCAAAATAACCTTCTTTTGTGGACTAGAGTTCTTCCGCCAGGGATATTTGAAGACTCATAAAATATCGATCGTGACCTTATCTGATTACGATCGTTGATATCGGAAAAAGGTCTCAAAGCCGAGGGAGAAATCCTTATAAACAAGATTGAAACAAGGGTAGTTGTAGAATTCATATAAGCCCTTCATGCTCTTTTTATGGCATTACAGTGGTTTGCGTTGGAATGTTGCAATACGGAAACAATGCATGTTGTCTTAATTTAGCAGTTGCCAACACTGTCAGATGTAACTATGATCCAGGGATGTTATCAGCCGAACACAAAGAAATCAACTCTGCGAAAGTTGAATTATTGTGTGCAAAGAGATAAGACGCAGTCAAAACAACAACATCTATTCAGTACAAAAATCCCCGGCAAATGATGTGTTCTGGGCGGGATGTGTGTGGATATGCGGTGTCATTTTGACCACGGCCGATCTCCTCCAATGTTTCATCTTTCACAGAGTTGATTTGTTGTTTATATAACGTGCGATAATAACGCCTGACGGTGTTTGCAACTCCTCAATTTAGACGGTATGTCTAGTTCCCGTATTGCAAATGATTCAATGCAAAATACTGCAAGTAATTGCAAGAGGTGCTTACCTTCAAGGTCATTGCCACCCTTGTCTGTGAAGGACAAACTCAATATGTCAGTCACCAACTTGTAACTTGTATTACATTCCATTTGAAATGAACTTCTGTTTAAACATACCATCTGCATAAAGTTGTAGAAAGATTAGAAAATTAATATATCAAGATTTATTTCAAAGGAATTTATGTCAGGTAGACCACTAAGCGAAGCAAAATGGCACTTACAGTGAATTTCAAAATAGCTTGGAATTACAACATGCTGGGGTGATAAGAAAAACGTTTCTGGCGATAGAAAATACGCCACCTTCATTCATTAAACGTTCTCCTAAGATAGATTTTGCAACAATGTAAGCAATACGACGTTCACTGTGCCATATATAACATCGTCAGTGTTGCCGCGCTCTCTTGAAAACAATTCATCCGTACGCTGATTGCTTGAATATTCTTATAGTGACTTTCCCGGCTATGAAATTGCACATAACGCTAACGATAGTTTTTTTCTCGGTGCAGTGTGTACGGATCGGTACAACGATTGGTATTTCCTAAACTGTATATGTTCCGTAAATGAGATCAGTGAACGTCGTATTAGGTTAAATTGTGCAAAATCTATCGAAGAACATTTGCAATGGATGCAGGTGGCGTCATTTTCTATCGCCAGAAATGTTTTTCATATCACCTAAGCACGTTGTGATTCCAAGCTATTTTGAAATTTACTATAAGACAAATTACTCCTTAAAATCTAGCGTATCAACAAAATATCTGATTGTCTTCGTACTTGCTAACACCTACTGCATCAGCTATCCCAATACATGCTTTATGCGATCAATTAAAGGGACAAAGTCGTTCAGTTCTCATGTATTTTGCTTGATGCGAGAGGCTACTTATTTTGTTTGACATGTCGAAAATATACTGAATAAATGGGTGACCATGCATACATTCGACCCCAGTTTTAGACACGATCAATAAAACCATCACTAAAATAATTAATGGTCATGACCATTACTTCATTTTCGCAATGGTTTCGTTTATTGTGTCAAAAACCGGGGTCAAATATACGCATGGTCTTTGGAGTTCATTACAATGGATGTGCACCGTCAGTGATATGCAGTGTCATCGTTATCAGCTCAAGAGACCACTAAAAATTTACCCACCTGCAGACTTTTCTGATATAGTCAAGAGGGAAAATTTGAGCTACGTCGATATGCATGCCATTATTTTCACGACATTGTAAGAAAAGAATTGCATGAAGTATCCGAAATTCGAATAATCATAATTTGAACATTTAATAATTTGAACAATTAGTAGTATGCTACAAATCAAAGTAAAACCTACGATTCTGTTTGCTTCGACTCCAGGAGTTGTATTACGGAGTATACTCTCTGCAGGAGGAATGCTAAATCCGTTACCGTCTCGAAGCTCTTCAAAGCCGCCCGTCAGATTTTCAACAGCATTGCTCTCCAACGTCAGTTGCACTGACGGTGTGCTAAAAACGACGGGGCCACTACCAGATTCAACGTTGCGCAGCGCGAACTTTGACAGAGAATCCGATGTGTTCAGTACAGAACTAATCAAACGATATCTGTGAGTGATATCCCCATCCTCCCCTGCTTTGTCTGAAGACACAACTACAGATATGGCTTCATCCATTACCTGCAAGACATCTGAAGAATAACACATATGCGGTTATAAGTCTGTTTGCTCAACGTTATGAATAGATTCTTGAGAAATACAATTAGACATTATTAAAATATTAAAAAAGATATTGAACCAATTTGCCCAAGAAGTGGCAGACCACAGAAACTGTTTTATTTGTAAACACTAATAAAACATTCCAGATGTGAAATATGATCGGTCACTTTTCTTTGCTTTCACTATCGACAAATTCTCTAAAAAATTAAATTTCAGTCTGTCACATTTTGATGAATAGACTCTAGGACAGTCATTTAAGTTACTGTGTAACACCGAGCATTATAAAGTGAAGATAAAGACCTTCATTGGTGTAAAGCAAACAGGGAATTCTGTTTAAACCATTAACGTCAGTCTGTTTCGTTTTCCTTCTTTCGTTTGAATGAATCTAACGTGAAGCCGAGACGGTCGGCTGGTTTATTGAGAAGAACTAACCTGAACTGCTACATAAAAAGTGTATTATGTTTTTCATCTTTTTTCTGCTGTACTGCAGCAAAGGTTTTACCAAGTCCAATGCAGTGCCACTAGCCATCAAATTAAAATACGCTTATTTGAAATCACACTCTTACTCTACACATGACAAAAATCTGCGGTTGAGAAAAGTAACTCATGTTAATGGCAATTTGGGTTACAGCGACACTTACCGCTAACGACATCCCTGATTTCTTCTGACGACAGTTCGACATGATGAAGTGCTGAAATTGTATCTGACAATTGAGCAATAACTGTAATGATCTGTTGATAATGACATTCAAAGTAAGACATATTCAAATCGAGTCCGAAACTGAAACACAGCCTACATGAACATTTACGAATGAATCCTTCGGTGGTTTTTTTGTGTTCAGCGCTTTAATAAGCACCGTAGGATGCCTGTGTTTTACATGCTGCTGTATGTGCTTGTCTGTCGGTCTGTTTGTCTATGTTTTGCGTGACTTGTCAAGTATATGTAGGACATTTATGCGCAGAAAAATGTGTGTTCTGCACAATTCCAAAGCTCTGCATGTGTTCATTGCACAATTTATGTAAAAGATTGACGCGTGTCAGGTGATAAGACTGTTTTCATTACTATTTTATTTTGTAAAGAATACAAACAGAAAGACTTTAAAGTGGGGTTCGTCTGTTGTCGGACAAGTAACATTTACTAAGGGGGCTTCTGATAAAATGAATCTAAACATATTGGCATGTCGGGATTACTGCAAACGAACGTAAATAAAAAGAGGGTTTGAGGTATCAGAAAACTAGGTAAAGCAAGGTTTATCAATTTTGTGTTTTGATTTTTCCTTTAACATCTCACAGATGGGACATATTTTCCTTTGTAGAGTTACTACAAACAGAGATTTAGACGCCTGTTTTTTTTCACAATTTCAATTCAAGATCAAACAAAATACAGAAACGCAAACTGAGAGGTAACATATTAATACTTCACATAATTATAGTCAACGTTTTGATGAATTTTCATTTAAGCGTGTAAGCCGAGACTCTCATAAATACATGTTGTGACGTCACATTCTTCTTTGGTACTGGAAGCCTTTAAGTTTACTGAGAACGTCGGGATGCACATATTGTGTTCAGCGCTTACAGAGGACATCAGGATATGTGTTTAAAAATATGTGCTCATATCTAATTAGAGACTTACCTCATCTGTTGGCATATTCGAGTTTGTCTCATTCGCCGTCATCAACAACGGTCTGACAATACCTGCGTTTGTTTAAAAACATTGAGTAAATGCAGGGTATAAATACAGGGTAAGCGTACACAACTCAATAAACAGGTAAACTAGGATATTATAATTATTGCAAATTATATATATTTATATATATATATATATATATATATATATATATATATATATATATATATATATATATATATGTATATATATATATATCATAATAATAACACAAAAGTACTTAAAGTACAAAGTAATGATATCTGTTACTTAAGTTTCATGCATCCTGCAATCATCAGACAGAAGAAGTGAAAGGATTCTTAGTTCGACAGTCTGATATATATATTATCGGGACGTACCATTCTATTTGTAGATGGTGTTAAAATTTGATAGATAATATTTGTTTCGGTGGTGACATTTTCCAACACCGAGGGTTTGTTTAACAGTGTAGATTTGCCGGCATTGATACTGTGTAGTTTTTCTTATAAACAAAGTTTACATCGCTTGTCTATGTTAGAGTAACTTGATGCTTTGTCAGTAATTGACCACGAAATGTTATAGACCCGGTTCGTTCGTTTCAAGGACCAGGCGTACTTAGAAAGCTCCATGCAGTGCCGATACCTTTCGTTACGAAACGATTGCATATGATTAGCGAAGCATTGAATATGTCAAGACCAATCAATCAGCGAGGAGAAACAATAACAGGAAACGAAACATCACGTGGTTCACCCCCCCCCCCTTTCCAGCAAGAACATGGAAACTAATATCGGCAAGAAATTCCTTCAACTTGTTGACAAACACTTTTCAAGGGGGTCTAGGCTTCATAAGATCTTCAATAGAAACACAATTAAAGTGAGTTACTGTTGTATGAAGAATATGGCTAGTATAATCAAATAGCATAATAAGAGAGTAATCACCAGGGACCAACGTCAAGATCTACAAGCTGATTGTAATCGCCGGGACAAGTCCACATACCCCTTAAAAGGTAACTGTCAAATCAAATGTGTAGTTTACAAGGCCAAGGTATCAACGGGGACAACATGGAGGTCTACATCGGACTCACTGACAACACCTTCAAGACATGATGCATGGGTATGTGTCGGACAGGGCATGGTAATATAATGCTCAATACCTGTTTGGTAGCGTGTATTCGATAAAAGTTTATGACACGTTGAAATCGGAACTTTGAATTAACTAAGAATATCGAATAGAATGCTTGCTGATGTCACACAAGATTAATTCTAGTTATTAAACGTACACGCTAGCCGTACTATGACAAAGTCTGATCACTTGGGTGATACGGAAACTATTGAACAAGTGGTAGGGCGAATTTTCCCATAGCGTTATACAGGAACGTGGCTCGAGGTAAATGATAATCGAAATTAATGATGATAGAGTTTGTACATTTATAATGTTATCCAAAATACCTTTCACAGAGACATTGAAGGAACACGAAGCAGCATTACCAGCTGGATCCGTTGCCTCACAGATCACAATAGTTGCAGGACCAATGGTAAAGTTACCGCCTGATTCATGACTACACAACACACTAACATTTTCCGTAGCAGCATCTGTAGCATGTGGAGAAGGCCACGTGACTTGTTTCACTGGCTTATCAAGATATGTATTGGTTTCGATATCAGCAGTGCAGTCAATTAGAGGTGGGTCCGTATCTGTCAAAGCAAATAAAAACAAAACAAAAAGTTATTCTTAATTTAAAAGTATAATGACCTTATTTACTATATAATATATCAAAGATTATTCCACCCCTAAGTACACTACATATTTACGTTCGCATACTGATGTAATCTATATGTCTTATATCTGTACATTATAAAACAACAGTATAATCTATATAGCAATGTACGTTCCCTTGCCAACATGTGTATAAGTCGATACAAACATAAAGAACACACACACACACTCACACACACACACACACACACACACACACATATATATATATATATATATATATATATATATAATACAAATATAGTTATATATATATATATCATATATTATATATATCATATATTACTTCTACTTCTACTACAAAGTAATAATATATATTACTTAAGTTTCATGCACCCTGCAATCTTCAAATAGAAGTGAAATGATACTAGTACTTAGCTCTACACTCTCAATTAAGTTATATTCTTGAGACGTACCATTCTATTATTAGGTGGTAAAATATGATAAATAATATTTATTTTGTGGTGACATTTTGAAACCAACTCAGAGCGTTTGTTTAAGAGCGTAGATTTGTCAGCATTGATAATGTTCAGTTTTCTGATGTGCAAAGATTGCATCGCTTGCTTATGTTAGAGTAACTCGATGCTCTGTCAATAATTGACCATGACATGTCAAAGACCTGGTCCTTATTTAAGCTGTAAATATACTTTGACAACTCTGTATTATTCCGGTATTTTCCGGTACCAAACGATTGCATGTGGTTAGCAAAGCGCGTCTTGAAGGTGTTATCAGTGAGGCCAATGTGCACCTTCTCTATGTTGTCCCCATTGATACTTTGGCCTTGTAAACCACGCCATTGACTTGACAGTTATCCTGCAAGGAACATGGAGACTTGTCCCGGCAATTACAATGAGCTGGTTGATTTTTACGTTGATTTCCGATGATTACCCTTACTTACTATGTGTTTTTATTAAACTTGCCAAATTCTTCGTACAGCTTTAACTCACGAAGATCATACTCACCATAATATCGAATACAAGTAGAACACGAGCAGTGTTCAGAGGTATTACCGCACCAGCCTCCCAAAGAGCAACAATTATATACATGATAGGGGTCACACTCTGCTGGGCTACCGTTGGTTAGGGTGTAGTTTGCGCCGCATCTATAATCGTCCCTCCATCTTTTGCCGCTGAATACAGCTCCTTAAAAAGACATTCAACTAAATGAGTGGACGGGTGAATAAGTGAGTGAACCAATGAGTCACAGAAAGCGAAAGAGTAAGTGACGGTGAGTTTGGGATGCTCAATGTAGTAACAGCATCTGTATTAGAAGTAGTAGTAGTAGTAGTATTTTTCAAAAATAGAAAATGCAATAGACTAAAGTCTAATGTGTGATTGGGTAGAATAGCGCTGATCGCAAATGACGTCACTGTTCTCTCTCATTAATATGCATAAATAAAAAATTGTCCGCATTTTCCGCGGCCGCATAAACGACAAAAATAAAACCTGCGATCGCGCGAGTGTTAGAAAGGCTACTTAGCGTCACACTTATTCGTATGAATTGATGACTGATACTACAAACTGCAACAACAGCCCTGCATACAACGACAAAATTTGTCCGAATTTCAGCACATTTGTCCGAAAGTCGCGCGCATGCAGCTATATTTAGTGACAAACCCGAAGCCGCGATCAACGCTATTGAAAAAAGGTACCGACATGTGAAATAAATGCGCAGTCAGGGACTTTTTTAAAATTCAATGAAAGGTTGAAGTCAGCAGCGCTGGAGTGGAAAAAAATTACAAAAAAGCACTTCATCATGGAAAAGAAATGGGCCCTAATTACGACTTTAGTTTTTAGAAAGGATTACTTACACGTGGTCACGCGTAATTACTATAAAATAGACAATTAGACATTCAAATTGATATAATTTAATTGAAAAAAACGTAACAGTCGGTTTATACAGTCAATTTTGGTACGATTCGTCCATACAGAACTCGCATATCAGCTGATGCGAATTTTACCAAACTCTTACCAAACTATTGTGTATACTCGCCTGTGGTCGATGTTATTGCTTAATTTAACCATCAAGAACTAAAAAAAGTAATTCAGAATGCCCTTACAATATACAGGGAGTCACTCCATATTCAGCTAGGTACATACTACGAAAATAAGACCTGCAGCTTGACTGAGACGAAATTGTACGCGCCTCGACATTGAAGGAGCCAGACTTTCTTTCAAGCTTTCCTAAAGGAAATTGTGAACAATTCCTTGTCGAAATTAAAAGTAAAGATCAGGTGTTACCTTGCAAAATTGAGTGCCAGGAAAATAATTTCCAATTATATGACGATATTAGGTATTTTAAAATTGCCGACATCCGTGTGTTAGTTGTGTTGAGAAAATTAAATTAAAGCGAATTCAAAAGAAATACAACAGTGAAAAATTTATTCATGGCAACAATGAACCTCCACTAAACAGACTAAAGGCAGACTAAAACGTTAAGGTTTCAGAGTCAGAATATCTGTCCCGGGGGAGGGGGGGGCTCATTTTTGGAAGTACATAATGCATGCTATCGTACAGTGTGGACTATTCTTTGGCAGCCCTTCATGTATTGCGTATCTCTCTTTTCACTTTGGAAATATGTAAAAAAATTTAATGAAACTCATGTATAGTTTCCAAGCTTATTAAATAACGGGTAGTTTTGATGATTTCAATGGTTATGTCATTTCTGCCACAAAGTTTTGGAAGCTTATTCTTTCGATTAGCTGACAGACTGAAAAAATAAAGGAACGGAAGATAATAGGATTTGCATGATATCGGAGTTTGCGTACTAGGAGGAAAATTCGATTTTTGTTAGAGCAAGAGGATGGGGGAAAGGGCCTGTGAGAACTCCCAGGAGTAAGGCAATCGGTGCATTTTTAGAGTAGGCAAGATTATTCGCGGAAGAAACCTTTTCCAAATCGCAGCCCTTCCCTTAAAACTTTTCATTTCGTATTAATATATAAAGTTTTTAAAGTATATATATTCAGACAAACTCATCTCTTGTTACAATATTGGAATTGGCTTGTTGTCTGTCACTTTAAAACTGTTGAGCAAAGCATTCCTTCATTCGCCGCTGACAAATAAAATTGATAAGACGTATTATAAGTCCCGGGCTGCTCGTAGAAAATTAATCATCGGCATACACAAAAGCCATGTTTTACTTTACATTCTCGTTAAGCATGATCAATATTTTATTTCATAGTTAATACTTCTAAGGTATTGCATGTCATAGAAAAGATTACATGTTATGAAAATGTATAAGTGTTTTGCAATTTGAGCTGAACCCGTTTATTACGTCGTTTCTTAAAGTAGTCCTTTGGTCGTGAAGCATACCCTGGAACGCTTTATTGTAGATCGTCACGGTGCATGGACATTGTAACTCAACAGCTCAGTGTTGCAGTCGATGACTTTTCAAAACGCCTTGGATTCTGGAACACTTTTCCCTTGGTACTCTATACCAGCTTTAATTGATATAAGGTTATTCACTGTATCTCAAAATACTGCGACTTATGTCGGAGTGCATCATGAAGCGGAGTATTGTCCGGGATGCGTAGCGTCGAGGCCAATACCGAAGCTTAAGATGTACGAGAACATTAACCTCGGTATTTTGTGCATACTCTAATTATCATACACTTTTTGGTCTAATTTTACCAGAAAAGAAGTCCAAATTATATCACGTTGAGGATGCCTGTCGCGCACTGCGTCGCTCGATCGCGCTAAGACTGGGAGCGCTTTCAGCGCATTTGCTGTTTAGTAAGCGCAGAGGGGGAAACTTCAACTTTAAAACACCCAAAATTCGGTCTTAGAATAAATTGTGCTGTCGAAATCCGATTGAAGCGATTGTTTGCGTTCACATAAACGCCTTTGATATTGTATTGTATTTAGACTGCATTCAAAAACACCTGTGGATGGGGCGGGAGAATTTACGGGGGGCCGTGAAAATGACAAGGGCATGTTAGGCGGCACTTGAAAGTATTTGCGGACTTAAAAAGGGGACTCAAAACAAAACTGTCTCTGGTTGATATTTAATATGTGCTGGGTTATCAATTTAGGCTATAATGTTCGGCTAATTTTGTGTGGTTTTGTTTTGTGTATCCACTGCAGTTTCTTGTTCAGCTGCCTGAAGCATGATTAAAAGTCAAGCACAGCCATATGTGTACAGTCAGCATTGTTATTGTATAGTAAACATCGTAACTGTACAGCTAAAAGGTAAATTGTGATTTGCACAAAGATCATACTCAAACACACAAAGTAAAATACAACACTTTTGGGCCAACTTCAGACCCTTTTCTCAAAAAAAAACCAGCGATCGAGACAGTGCTTCGCGTATTGCACTACTCACTGAAAAAAACAAACACCGTATCACTATCGCGTCGTTTTGTAAAATACGATCCGATATTTACGGCATGGAACAAGTCATCATGCTAAACGTAAACAATTTCGAACTTGTTGTACTACATAAGGGCGGTAATAAATCTTCATTTGACCAGCGTGCCGTAAGCTTACAATCGTCCCATATAATATTTTACGTGATGCAAATTTATTCATAGTTTTCTTATACACATCAATGTATTGAGAAAAAACATTTTCGGCGAAATTCGAAAATAGAATGGTTTGTACACACGTACACTTGTGACCACCCTATTCAAATCAAGTACAGTTATTTTAATTATCCAACGTCTATATATGCACAGTTGTTGCTACGTTTATATACATTAAAAAAATTTTGACATTTTGTTATAGCCTACCATATTTAGTGAATCAACTTTTTCATTGAAATTCTAAAATTAAAATTTCTTGTTCACACATATACTTGTAACCACCGTATGCAAATCAAGTGCATTTACATCAATTATAGAAATGTCTATAATTGCAAAAATATTTTTCCCATAGACTACCATATATAGTAAATCAATACTATCGATGTAATCCAATAATCTATTTGTTTTGTACATACATGCACTTTTAACCTGCAACTTCAAGCTAAGTACATTTACGTGAATTATCAAACATGTATAAATGTACAGATATGCAGCTTATTTTTATGCGAAAATGTTAATTATTTGTCCAATAGACCATGTAAAATGGTTTGATATTTTTGGATTAAGCATTATATCGGCCACATTTTGCCATACGTTGAGGGGGACTTCAAATTTATAGCAAGTCAGAAAGGGGGTTTGAACGCATTGTGAGTTTGTTATAGGGGCATTTGAAAGAATCTGAGAATTTTTTGGAATACCCCTCCAGAGGTGTTTGTGAATGCAGCCTTACCAATGTTTTCTTGTGGGTGCGTGACTAACAGGCGAAGTAGGACGTTTCTCTAACCCATATCAAAGTCCCTACCCAAAGGCTACACAAACAAGCAAAATACCCAAGGGGGTGATAAATAGAGGCTACATGTAGAAAATTTAGGACATGATATCAGTCAAAATTAAAACTACCGTTTTGCGGCATTGTCAAATTCTACCCGCCGAGAATACAGTGGCGATTAAAGTCCCTGTTACTCTGCGCTTCCCATTATAGATGCATAAGTTTGTGGGGCACTTAGAAGGTGATTGGGCGAGAGAAAGTGAGTGTCATGTGTGGGTGACAGTTAGTAAGTGAAGTGACACCTTACATCGCAAGATATACTATAGAAGAAGAAGGTGCTGTGGTAGTAGTAGTGGTTGTTGTAGTGGTAGTGTCAGTGGTAGTAGTTGTGGTGGTGTTGGTTTTTGTAATAGTTTTTCATGACGCAGTGGTAGTAATAGTTGTCGCAGTATCAGTGGTAGTTGTGGTTGTGTCCGTGGTAGGATTTGTTATGATGATATCATTAGTAGTAGTAGCTGTTGGTGGTAAAAGTGGTACAGTTAGTTGTGACGGTGTCCGTTGTAGTTTTTATGATGATATCAGTGGTAGTAGTAGTTATGGTGGTATCAGTGGTATTAATAGTTTTTGTAGTGAACACTATGAGAAATAATTTTGAAAAATGAGATTTGCTGATTTTCACAAATTTTGAAGCAAAATAAATGAAAATCAAAGGAAAACCACTCATTTTCTTGTTTTTTTTGGTGCAAAACTTTGAACTGTGCAGCCAACTCCACATTAATCGGCGTTTTTGATACATAAATATTTACAGTGTAGATTTGTTAACATCAGCTGCATAGTTA